>OMKZ01003070.1:4983-18108 GCA_900302535.1 Neoniphon sammara | reverse complement strand
CCACCTTCTATTCTTCGCCACTCCTAATTTCTCAGACTGACAGCAGCAATATGTTCCTGACAATAAGTTTCCGATCAACAGTTGAGTCACGTAGCTCTCTATTTCACCAAGACTGCAATGCTGAAAAGTAAACTTGCGATGCCTAAGCAAAAGCTACAAATGCAACTTTTCATATTGTGGGCAGTGGAGTGTAGTATTAGCCCCACCCTCCTCCCCCACAGTTGGTCAAATCCCTGCCTCAACACCTGTCAGTCATCGTGACGGGCTGTCTACCCTGAAATAGCATCTAGCCTGAGGCGGAGGTAACTGGCATCCGACAGGTGTTGAAGACAGTGAACGCAGCCAGTCTACAATAAAACAAAATGCTGATGCTCACACATTTTTATACAGGTCTTTTCTTACTGCTTTGTGGATTTGTTGTTGTTGCTTCCTGGTACCACTGGTCTCATCTCTGTGTGCTGTACAGAGATGAGACCAGATAGTCAGAAGCAGCTCGCTGCTGGCCACACACACACACACACACACACACACACACACACAACATGCCCACCACAACAGTTTGCCAACATTACTGAAAGTCAAATTTCAGGCAGAGTGGAGCGGGGCGAAAGATAATGGAATACATACCCGGTTTATTGTTACATTCAGAAATATGTGATGAGCTCTAACTGATTGAATCAATATCCTTGGCATTGGCATTGTTTAATTTGGCATTATGTTTGCAATAAGATCTTTAAGTAAGTCTAAGTAACAAAATATAACAAGTACTTCATGTTGTTTTCAACTAGTAATTAACAAACTGCAGCACAAGTCTGTATAATAGCTCCTCACTAAACAAAAGCTTCTCCACCCACATTGGTCCAAAAATTACAGCAGAGATATTTCCTTACTAAATTGTGTTGAGGCACTTTGCGTGGATGTCTGGTGATATGCTTTTATGGGAGGAAATTGAATTTGACATATATATAAAAGTTACAGATGGAGTAAATAATAGTTTACTTCCCAGATTAAAAAAAAAGTTCACAACATTGTGTAGCGGAGTGTTTGCAACGCAGTGAATCTTTCAGATAATGAGCAGCAACAAGAAGGGGGTTGACTGCACTGTAATGAAAAGTGCATCTCTGAAGAGCTTTATATTATCTTTAGGTAGTTTAACTGTTTGATACAAATTTTCTTTTTGCACTTGTCAGGGTTTGAAACAGCAATCCTTTTGAGCTGTTTTGAGTGATTAAATGAATGAGTTAGAGTTCATGTAGTCACTTGTAGTCTCACCATTCTGCCTAGTTTGTGTGTGTGTGCATCTGTATGTGTGTGAGTTGGTGTGATGAAAAATTGCACAAGTGTATGCAGGCTCCTATTTACTGAGATTCTCCAGTACTGATTTTTTATGTCATTTCCATGAGTAATTTAAAAAGTCCATGCTTCATTTCACATCATACTAGCTTGAAGTGCATCTTCACCTCTTCCTGCAGAGAGGCTTACCTGGCTTACCTGGGATTTTCGATTTACGAGCATTGCAGATCACCATATTTTATCAAAACGTGTTTCATGAAAATGCATCGCTTGCAAAACGCAAAGAAAGCGCTACAACTACAGGCCTCTCGCAAATCGTCAAATACATTTTTTTCTTTGACTGTGCAGAGACAGAGGCACTCTTTTCAATTTCCTGTTGCATAACTGTAGTAATAGTGAATTACTCCAAAGATAGAGATTGCAGCAGCATGAAATATTACTCTTATGCAACTTTATCGACAGAGATGTTAGGTCAAACCCTAACAGTAAGTATTGACAGCTTCTGCTCTTCCTGGCAGCTGGCAGGAAGCTTCTGCATCCAGCCTCTGCTCTACACATTGTAAATACTGATTTCATTCAGTTTCCAGAGCCCCAACACAGAGGTCAAGTCAAAGAAAACTTCTGTGCACTGCGTGGTTTTCCACAAGTCTTTGTTGCGAAGGATGGGTCTTAAATTCCGTTCAGGGCACCAATTAACAACGATCACACTTTTGTGTGCAGAAAGTTATATGTGAGATCAACTACAGAACATTAGTGGCTGTGGTTAAATACGTTGAGAGCACACATGACATCTACATTTAGACTAACTGTGACATGTGTTACCACTTAGTCACAAATGACATTACTGATGGACGGCTTTTAGGTGACAGCGTTTAAGTTCAATTTCAATATTACAAATGGCAGAATGCCTAATGTTACTATAAAGTGTAGGCCATATTAGGCTTAGGCCTACTAGTCCCACTAAAATAAATCGTTCAAAAGACATTTTTATATCCTAACGTAAAATTCAAGTGTGACCCCTTGTAGCCTTAGCTACTGATTCTCAAGGTCAGCCTGCAAAGTACAGTAGAGCAGAGGAGGGCTGCAGTATTGTGCACAAATGTGGCTGGGAGGTTGTGGAGATGACCCTTGTGCTACTGTTGGAGGGTGTTTGGAGGATGTCTTCTGCACAGCTCAGAGTGTGCAGGTGTTATTATGGTTTCCTACTTGGTGCTGCACATCTGTGCATAGAGATGAATGCTGTGCCCAACTGAGAGGACGTGGGTCAAGTGCCTTCTTGAAGTGAGTCAGGAAGGCATCAGACAACTTGGGATGGGTGTTTCCTCACTAGGCAGTCATTGAATGAGCATTTTGATAAAAGCAGATAATAATTAGTTTTTGTTGTATTTCTAGCCTACAAAAGCCTGCAAAATGAATATAACAGACTGTAGGCTACTGTGAAATATATAAAAAAATTGACCTCTTCCTCTGTGTGCTCCTTGTGCTTTTGTGCAGTATCTTTAACTGCCTCAACTGTGCAGCAGTTGTTTTGATTGTTGGCTATACCATTGTTAGCATTTCTTGTTTCTTGTTGCCATGTCTGCATTTTATCATCGCAGGAGAGGCTCTCAGAACATTTATCAAATAATCCAAACTTTAATTTAGTCCGGCCACTTTAACGATGATGTGGATCTCTTCCTCTAAAACTCTGGCCTCTGTTCCACCGCTCATTTGATCAAACAACTGTCTGAGCTGAGGGGTGGCCTGTGCCTCGCCTTAGTGGTCATCATTCAGCAGGTGTAGTTTATTCGCAGTCTAATTAGCCTATCAAATGTTCCCTGGTGGATTTTTTTTCCCTCGAGGGAAATGTTAATCGTGCTTTGTCCATTCACATAATTTTGATTGATATTTTTTTTCATAATTAACATTGGGTTAAGGGCAGAAATGATAAATTATAACTATCATTATTTTAAGTAATTTTGAACAACTTCCAGATATTAAAGTAGCCATTCATCCATGCCATCACCTTGAGTTTGCGTCTTGGGAGAACTGTTGTTTTCTGGCCAAACAAGTCTTCTACATTTGTGTGTGCCGGTAATTTGTTTGTTCAGAGCTGACAGTTTGACTCCAAAACGAGGCAGTGAGATGGGAATAATTGCAGATGTACTGATTGCCTACGTGAGTGCGATTGTGACATTTATTCGTGACTTGCAGATGTGATTTCTACATAAAGCATGCCAAAAAAGTGTGGAGGAAATCTAAAGCATCTTGCATATCTCAGCCCACACTTTGCTAGTTTAGAGAAATGAGGCCTAGATGTAGTTGACTTCGGTACTGTAATAGTAGTCTAGTGTTCCAGATTGTTGTTTTTCCATATATTTACAGGGATGCACACGGCAGTAACTTTGACTGCAACGTCATACACATCCAAACATTGCCACCAGTTATGCTGACATACAGAGCACATCACTTTTTTAACCTCTGCTTTGTCCCTTTTGTTTCCCATTCTTTGTTTACACCAGCAAAGTCGATAGATAAAGAAGCTGTTTTTCCAGTGGAGTTCTTTACTGTGTGCCATCCTACTCACTTTTTCATGCGCTCAGAAACCCAGTGATGAAACATCTTGAACTGCTATTTACAGAACACACCTAATAAGATGCTGACTGAAAAATCATCCCTGTCTGGCTCATTTGAAACCAGGGCAAGGCAACAGATCAAGGGCAGACCAAAGAGGCGTAAGTTTTGTTTTGTTTCCCCTGCTCTCAACTGGAGTCCACCGACACAACAAGTCAGCAAAGGAGGTGGAGCTGGGAGCCTGTGTGTGATCCGCCTCTCTGTCTGTCTGCCTGCCTGTCTGTCTGTCTATATCTATAGATAGATGAATAGATAGTTAGAGCTTGACTATGAATTAGACTTTGCAAACCAAACTTTTCCTCCAAAGTTTTCACAGTTGGTGAAGCTAGAAGGGAACGCCTATTCTTTATGTTTTTAAGGCATCTGCAGGTTTTGTGCTGTCTCCTCTCTTTACCTTTTCAGTCTTTATTCCAACCTCTTATGGCTCTTGCTGACTTTGTTTTGTCTGACATGCAGGCCTGCCAACCTGTATGCATTTTGCTAACCGCATACGCATTTTTGGGTCAAAGTATGGCATTAAACCAGCACTCAGTGCTCAATGTAGGCAGACACAATAGGCTAACGGCAATTGCTAGTATCACCTATCTATTCAAAATCAACGCTACATCGCTGAAGTGAAATGGAGAGTGGTCTGTGTAATAATCAAGCACAAATATATTAAAAATGTGACAGAGACATAACATGAAACTTTGAACTTTTTTAGCCATAGTTGTGCGACTAGGTAGGTAATATTACGAGTAATGTCAGCTAGGTAGGTAATGTTATGAGCCTTGTTATGAACCTCCACTTCAGCCTCAGCTCCACTTAACATTATCCGTTTAAATCTCTGGTAATAATGATATTTAGGACCTCAAAGATGTATCAGCAAGTGGTTCGGCTATACTAAAGACTAAAGGGGGTGAAGAGGCCACTTGTCTACTAAGTACCAGCTCAAATGCAAGATGCAATGAGGGGCGTGTGTGTTTGGGAGAGGCTGTATGTTGTTGGAATCACATGAAGTGACTTAGGAAGAGTTTGCACGAGCAACCAAATTGCACACTACTACATACTACCAAGTGTGAGTTTGGAGGCTGAGGAGGAGGCAGATGAAGAAGCAGCAGAAGAAGAAGGAGAAGAAGAAGAAGAGATCGTTCTTATCTTGCAGCCTCAGTAAGGACTGTTCTATTCCTGCCCCATATGAGCTGTACAAGCCTTTCTCTAGTTGTCAGCCTGGAGTGTCTAGTCTGTGCTCTGTGCCACTCTGAGCATAAAACCAGTCATTCTTATCAAGGTCCGTCCACCTGTCCCAAATCAGGGCGTTGGTGATATTTCTGCTCTCCCTCATATAGTTCAAATGAAAATAAGTGGATATGTTGCAGACTCAGTGCTCTGTATTCTTCACCTTGTGCTCAGTATGACAACACTCTCTACAGCAGAGCATCTGCTTCTTTTAGGCTAGCCATAGCGAGCACTGGACAGCTGCTAGCAGTTGAGCCATCTTTGAAATAACCCCTCTTTGGAGGCGATTGTTCCCAGTCTGTTTGAGAGGCTGATAATTAGCACAAATTGGTATGTACTTCTTTGTGCTCCGCAGACGTGAAGCAGCTTGTGCTTTTCGTGTCTCTACTAAAAGGTTCAGATAAGGTTGCTTGCTGTTCTCGCTATTTCTCATATAGAACGACAAGGTCTTAAAGTGTCCCCTTGTTACTTGATGGGATGTTTGAAAAAGTGTCATGTGCTTTTGTCAGCACATGACAGTTAAGTTGAGAACACACACATTGCCTTAGAAGGAGGACACAGCATAGCGGGCTACATGATAGACTCAGCCCTGCTAATTGCATTGCCGTGTGTCTGATCATACAACAAAAAGCCTGCAAGAGAAGTCTGCTTACAATGGTTGGCAGCCTTATCTCTTTGGTCCCCATTACTTTTGGGACCGTAGCATTTTGATGCAAGTGGAATGCATTGAATAGGCATTGTCCTTGAATATTCTAAGAAATTAGAACATTTTAATCAATACATATTTTTTAAGATGGGCATTCCCACTTGTCCTGGTGTTTTATGGTAAAGCATCTAGTGCCTGATCACTAAGCAGTAGACAGCAAGAACAGTAGCAACAGAGGCCATAGTGATAGTCCCTGTAGTCACAGGGCTTCTAAAAGATGGGTTGCCATCATTGTTCATCATATTAACCTGCCCTCTGTGTTGTGGCCTTTCTTAGCCCCTAGAGGAAGCCATGCCCTCTGCACCCTCTCTAGGCAATGAATAAATAAAAAATGGAGCATCATAAACGGGAGACATCTGTGGCAAAGCAAACAGCATTACTCTTTGCACCAGCACACAGCCACACACAACTTGACATATGAGAAAGGGACACAGTTTGAGGACAGAGTATGGAGTGCATGGAGAAGTTGTACTTTGATCTGTAGTCGACAGAGGACGGTAGAGGTGGTATGAACAGGAGGGTGCTATTTAAATGCTCAAGACTGATGTAGATGTATCTAGTCTGTAGCCCACCATGCAAGCCAGACTCGCTTGTGAAGCTAATCTGTAGCCTAACGCAGTCCACATTGGTTATGGGTGAATGACTAGAGAATAGCTGGATACGTTTTCGAGAAATAACATTTGACTATGGAGCTTAGGAATTGAAATCATTTTGAATCCTCCACATAAAAAGAATGGATATATGGGTATAAATATGTTTGACATGGTTTAAGTGACAATGCGTGCATTGCTGTTTCTTAGAGCCCCTGGGGAGTAATTGTTTCCTTTAAGGAAAGAGTGTTCAAAGCTTAAGGTGATCTGAGGGGGATAGTAAGAGAGTCAGGTGGGCATTTCATCATACTAAAAGATTGACAGGTTTTGTCAAACCAAAGCTTGTTTTCTCCTTTTCAGTGAATGAGTACATCAGGAGCATGTTTGTCTCTGCAGTATATGAGACAAGACAGCTACTGTAGAATGACTGGAATCAGTGATTGTGGCAAGGTAGACTAGTAGATCAATTCATTGGGCATAAAAGTAAACTCCTCTTGTCCCATTTCACCTGTCCTTTTCAAAGGTATCCCACAGGTCAAAATTTGAGAGAGTAGTTGAGAGTAGTTTGAACAGAAATATAATGTTTGATGTAACACAAATATTTGGAAGATCAGTGCTTTGGATTTACCTACATGAAGTAGTGGTGCATAACTGGTAAATCTGTGAATCTGATTGTCCTTTGGCCTACTTTTGATGTTTTGTTCTACATGTTTTTGTGCACTTAAGAACATAACAGTATAGAGGACAGGATCCCAGATGTTTCTGTGTGGTGTTGAGTCCAACTTTATGCTAATTCAGGTCTATTGCTGACACTGTATTGATTGCTTCAATTGGCTACACCCAGAGGCCCTTTGTTCCCTAATTACTTTTTGACTGGGTCTGAAATGGAATGTGTGAGCCTCCTGAATTTTTAATCTGAGCTTTATTTGTGGAATTGTGGTGATTAACAGTTACACACTACCTCATGCAATTTCATTTCCCTTTCATTTCCAAGTTGATTGCAATTATGTTCCTTCAGTCTTTGTTCATTTTTCCTGATTGGTGCCTATTATACATACTTTGTACCTCCTTTTTGCTGCCCCTTTGCCCTTTTTTTCCAACAGGTAGACTACTGAGGGAGAAAGAAAAGGGAGTGAGTCAGAATCTGAGAAGATGAAAACCTAGCCTCAGTGTTTTGGCGAGCTATTGAAATGGAAGTTGTTTCATGTCTGCTCTAAAGGTGTGCTGACGTGATCTCCATACAGTATATTGAAATGTCTCCAGTTAATACTTCAAATAAGACCAGGGACATTTTTCGACAGCCACTGCAGCAGCCATTTCCTTGCCACTCACAGCTTAGTGTTGTGATCATAATGCCAGGGCTATCATCTGCAATTCTAGCTGTCTACCTGTTGAATGAGCTGGCTTGATGTTGCATGTCACAGTGAATAGCTTGTTTTTTTTTTCCTCTATCCTTTTCAATTTTTATTAATTTCCCCATAGCACTTTTGGTGCCTCCCTCGCCGCTCTCACTCATTAATAGTTCTTTTGACCAGGGTGTAGTACCTTCTGATATGAAGCATGCCAAAATAATTCCTCCGTTCAAAAAGAGCAATAGAAATGATCCTGTGAATTTTAGACTTGTATCAATATTAAGTGTAGCCTCAAAGGTTTTAGAAAGAATGTTTCTTGAGCAAATCTATAGTTACATAAGTGAAGCTAATTTTCTATACCATTTCCAGTGTGGTTTTCAGAAATTTCACTCCAAAGATTCTTGTCTGCTTTACTTGAATGGCCTTATTCGAAAGGAAGTTGATGAGGGAAATCTCTGTGGCATGATACTACTTGATCTTCAAAAGGCCTTTAACACAGCTGATCATAGGTTGCTCCTAAACAAGTTACAGACACTTGGATAGAATCCCATATCACTGCAGTGGTTCAGATCCTATTTGTCAGTTAGGGACCAGAGGGTAGAAGTCAATGTTTATTTGTCTGAGGTTCTACCAATAAGCTGCGGTGATTTTCAAGGGAGTGTACTGGGGCCACTTCAGTTTTTATTGTACATAAAATATATTAAGTCAGCTTGCTCAGAAAACCTGTTTTTGTATGCTGATGACTCAGCTGTACTAGCATCACATAAAGAAAAGAAAATGCTCCAGGAAATCTTGAGTAGAGAGCTGGCCAGAATAAAGGCATGGTTAGCCGATAATAGACTAGTACTTAACCTAGGAAAAACAGAAGCTATCTTATTTGGATCTAAGTCTAAGCTGAGCAAAGCCTCCAATCTAGATGTCAAACTTGAAGGTGAAGTTTTTGTTAGCAAGCATTCAGTTAACTATCTTGGCTGCACACTGGATAATAACTTTGGAGGTAATAACATGGCTTTGAAGGTTCTCAGCAGGGTTAATGTTAGAACAAAATTCCTGGCTAGGAAGATGAAGCTGTTGGACTGTGATTGTGCTAGGATGTTGGCCAGTAGCTTGATTCTATGTGCCTTTGATTATGCTAGCTCTTCATGGTTTGGTGGTTTATCCAAAATGTTCAAACAAAAGCTGCATCACAGAATACACTAATCAGAGTGGTGCTTGGCATGGATTGGAAAGTGTGGGGAGGGAACCATTTTTGCAGTTAAAGCAAGTACATTTCAATATGGTCCACAATATTTTTCGCAATTGCATTTAAAGTAACAATTTAGATTAGATGATAAAGTCTTCAAGAGTCCAGAAATATTGGTTGAAGTACGTTGAAAGTGCTTGAAAAGGGCTTGAATTTTACTCTCAGGAGGCTGTGCGAACTCTGTAAGAAAAATGGTGTTGTTTTTAGCTTGACAACTGTACATTTTTCAGTTATTAGATTAATTTTGTAAAGGTTTCATGACCCCAAGGGTTGTAGAACTTTCTGAACCCACAGAGGAGCAGGTCAATATTCAAATTAACTTAAAATGTGAAAATCACCAAAATTGGCGATATGAAGTTTTCACTGGAAAGTGAAAATATTACAAGTGTAATTGCATTTCTTAAAAAGTTGTGGAAATAAACTAAACTAAACTAAACTAAAGTCTCTTTATTTTCCTCCATTAATTTACTCAAAGGAGGTCTGTGCTCATGAATAATTAAAGTGGTGTGTTAATCACAAAATCTTTATTTAATGCAATCTGCGTTCACATCTTTTTGGGGGATTTCAGAGTTTTTGGTTATGTATGAGGCATGGATGTGGAAACTGTTGCACTTACAATGAGCAGGCAAACCAGCTTCTGCATCTGCTATTATTATCAGCTTGTTGCTGTTCTCACAATCCCTAAAAGCAGGGGTGGCACACCTGCGTAGGCAGAACACATGGTTTATTCAGTTGATGTATCATTCATTTGATGTTCCTGGCTGAAGTGGATGCAGCTGAGTCATCTGTCTCAGGTGGTTGGGGTTGTAGGCATAAATTAGGCTGTCAAGTCTTGGGCACCTTGTAGGTAGGTGACCCATCAACAGCTTAGTGCCAGCAATTTACCCGGACCTGGGAGGCTAATTGCAAAAGGCGATTAAACATCATAATAACAGAGGTTTACTCTGAGATGTGCATCTTGCTGCAGTTAAATGACATGTTCCTCTGCCTTCCTTCCCATGTAGCAAATATCACTGACAATGATCAGCAAGTCTAAATGAATCTGTTTGCAGAATGCTTACATATTCAGAGCAAATTGCATTTGGCTATAAGCAGAGAAATGTCATCCTGCTTTCCTGTTCTAAAAATATTTGTGTTGTCTGCTTGTCCATTTCATCAGTCCCTATCATGCCCCCATCAGTTTTGAAGTATTCAGTCAGCAGATCTTACTAGCTTTACCCCAGCAGGTTTCATTTGATGGCTTTTCTGAGCTCAAGAAAATCTAGTTTTTCATTTAAAAAGAGCATTTTTGTTGAATAAGTGCTTTTTGAGTTCTTTCAGCACCTTCTTTCACAACGCTTTTAGTGCTTTTTCTTCAAACAGACAGCGTAGAAGTTCTCTCTGGAGAAGCTGCCCATGGGATTTGACTATGATACTTCATTACTTCTGTCTGGCTCTTTGCCTCTCTCTCGCTCTCTCTTTGCTCTGCCTTTTTTATTTGCTTTTGTCTTCCTTTTGTCTTTGCAGAGAAAGTGTTTGGGGAGTTTCTGAGCTGGGAGCTGGAGGAGGCGTTGTCTCACCTGCCTCTGAAGCCTGGCCAGTCCGTGACACTGACTGTTAACATCAAAGTCAAGCTGGACTTCTCTGGACAGGAGAACCTGCTCCAGGACCTCAACGATGGTGAGTGGTCACAAACATCTCACAGCACAGCCCCAGTGAAAATCCAAGATCAGTAGCATCCCATAATGTAGTAACTGCTGGGTAATGTCAACTCGTCAAAATGTGATAAGATATCCCCCAGTGCGTCCAGAATGTAATAAACAAAGATATTATAAGAAATCGTTTACAAGATATATTTTTTTATTGTAAACAGTTCTATTTATGACCATTTTTGCTGTGACTTCATTTGGGGTGTAGCCTACACATTATTACATTATCAGGCCATATTATTACATCATTACATTAGTAAATAAAGTAAAAAGATAATGGCTGCATAGCAAGGATTTTACTGGTGAATTTATCCCCTTTTTTTTTTTTTTTTGGTTAAATTACCCATTTTCGTGAAAATAGTGTTGGAACTAGCAAACAAACAAACAAAAGTTTTTTCTAGGTAGAAATGGCTATTAAACAGCATTTAGACCATGACACATTAAAAGTCCATTATTGAAATCCAGGATGATACTAATCATTATAATACATATTCATGCATTCTTTGGTGGAATTCAGTCATAATGCCACAGGCTGCTTGGTTGAAACTGCTGTTTGCAGTATAGTGTCATTCCTGCCTGTATCTGCTAACAGAAGTTATGCATGTATTGGATTCAGTAATTAGTGTCCATTTACTGCTACACATGGAGCTCTGTGTTGCAGACATGACTGAGAATCTGCTCAACTCATTTAAATAGGAACAAAAATAGCAGGGGGGACTTGAAGTCTCCACACCTCCATTTCTTTCTTCTGGCTTCCTCATGTCTGCTTTTGCAGGTCGTCTCTTCTAATTCTCATTCATGGTTTAAAAAAAGAAAAAAAGTGTACGTTTCCATTCCTCTAAGCTCGTTCATTGTGTACTCTCCCCGGTCTTTCTCCTAGTTTATGCTCAGTGTCCTTTCTTGCCTGCCTTGCTCCCGCCCTTTCTGCCTGCTTCCTCAGACTGTTGTACTTCCTCAGCACAGACACTGTGGGTTGGTAAATATTAATGAGGGATCAATACGAACCTCCTCCAGCACCTGAGAAAGTTTACTCTGCGTGTGTGTGTGTGTGTGTGTGTGTGTCTGTGTGCTTGTCTGTGATGTGTGTGGACCCAGATGATTGAGAAAGTAAACAAATGGAAACTGCATATTTAACTCGCCCTGGTGCCACTCTCCTCACGAGGTCATTTAAGCGATACTGTTGCAATGTTTTAATTAGCGAAGCAATAATCATGGCCCTGAATTAAGGAGATAAGACATGGTTGCCTCTAAACAACAGCTCCGAATACTGTTGTTATTGTGACATCCTGGGATGCAGTGTTTGCTAAGCACATTTGATGCTATCTGGCAGTCAAATACATTAGTGTAATTACATTAATAATTTTGTGTTAATATACTGGTGAACCTATTTGCATAAGACCTATTGTTTAACTGAGTTTTGAGTCTGTAGTCCTGTGTGCTGGCATGTTGCCAAGTTCAGCCGTCGTTAACTAATTAAAATTTGAAATGTTGATCATCTGAGGCACATGCTGGTGCATTCAACAGCTATTTAACTGTAGTGCTGCCCATTTGTAGTTTGTAGCTAGCTGCTGCATCCCTACAGCCACATATCCATTTAAATGGTGCGACATGTAGCATGTTATCTTCAATAAAACATTACCACATTTGAGACATGAGTATAATAACTGTAAATAAATGAGACCATTACCAAGGAGATTAGCAGCCTCTGTTGGCCACTACATTACATTTTATATTGCATTTTGGGTGAAATGTGATGGATTGCTTTACTGCACAAGAGGACATGCTTCATGGCACAAAGCAGGCAGAAAGTTCTGTTCTTCCAGTGCAAAATGAGCTAAAGTTTTAAAAGTTCCTGGCAATGACAGATGGTGAAAGGCTGATGCAGAAGTTCCTAATTTCTAGGTTTTAGCACAGAGACGCCAGTGATGGAGAGGGTCAATAATGGTCTGAAAGTTCAGAAATACCACCACTATCAGTCGCACTGATGTGAGATGCCAGTCATCTGAACCATGGCCTCATTGTAAACAAATGAGGTGATCAGTAAAGGTGAGTGGTAGTTACACTAAAGCCACACAAAGCATTGTTTCAAACATCTTTTGATATTTTCATTGTTCATCGTCTTTTGTAGTAGCAGGTAGGTAGCAGCGTGTTCCTGCTGATACAATCAATGCTGAATAAAAGTCTCGGCTAAAACTTTTTGATGAGCACTGCATGAACTGCCCTCACCCCAGCACTGAAAATCTGATGCCTACTGTCCGCCGTATCACAGTGGAGATAATCTTTCCTTTTGTTTTTCAATGAATACTATTACACCAAAAGATCGTTATTTATTGTATGGTTTCACACTGGCTGAGGTGTTTGCCTGGTTCATGTGAAATATGAATGGATTCCTCCACCTCTTGGCTTGTCCACTTGGCTCATG
>OMKZ01003069.1:23305-38380 GCA_900302535.1 Neoniphon sammara | reverse complement strand
TGTTGCTATGGGTTACCAGCTTAATTGTTAAAGAGTTCAGTGTTACAGCAGATTCTGTGTGAGGTTCAGTCGCCCACTGTGGTTCGTTCCTGAGGGAATACCGGTCACTTTACAGGTCAAACCGGGTCTTTTTAAAAGTTGTTACGCCCACAAATAGTGTTAACAGGTCCAGAAAACAACCCAGTTGAAGATTTATCGTTGCTATCAATGTTCATATCCAGTACAGCGATGGATCTGCGTCGCTGTCTTGTCTGATGGATTTGTCAGCTGGTTTGAATGTGTCCAGCCTTCTCTGTCACAGCCCCGCGTTGGCTGGTTGGTTACTTAAACCAGTCGTTCTCAAGTTTTCCCTTCGGCTGGGTTTGGCAGTCCTGTAAATATCAGAGACAATTGGGACCTTTTCCGCGGTGCAGATGACATCACTTGCCCTTAAATGCTCTAAAAGCCTGTTTTTTTTTCTGTGAACTTAAATTCTTTTTAATAAAATAAAATCTGTAATCGATTTCTGGACTAGTGTTTTGTGTGTTTTTGCCCTTGTTTCCTAAACTGTCTTGGCAGGATTTGTTCATGTCATGCAGATTTTCAACTTTTATGTTTTCAATCTTAAATCCTAAAATGTCAGTTTGAAAGTTAGATTAAATATGGGAATTTCATTTTAAGAATACCCAAGATAGTTTCCTGTATATCTTCATAGATGTATTTATATAGATTATATATATTCTCATCAAGTTTTTGAGAGCACAATTACAAAGCGAGTCTTAAGTCCTAATATTCTATAAATCCTCTTTTTCTGTGGTGTTTATTACCAAGCAACATGCAAATTTGTGGAAAACCATTTTACTGCAATGAAAACGTACTTAGAAAAAAAGCATGATTAGTTGTATTACATATTTCATCATTAAGTATTTTATACATAAACTTTGGTAAAATGTCATACATAAAAAAACAGGCAACCATTACCTCAAAAGGTCTTGATTTTATTTATGAAACCAATACTTTGGGGAATTACATCATTTATACTTGTCAAATCATTTGAAAACACGGCTACAGCCAAGGGAGAGGAAATTACCTACAGATTATGTGTTATTGCATCTGCAGTAAATAAAACACATAACACTTTATAGTTCAGGATTTATTTTACAAATGGCAGCACAGAGCCTGCCAGCGAGTAAAGGCACAGTTCCAGGTTGTGATTTTTGCTTGACCTAAACAGGACAAACGCCCCCATACAAGGAGTGGGTCTGAAAGCTCATACAGTGGGTATATTAAGTGTAGGACCTCCGGAAAATTAAGGGCAAAAACTAGCATCACAGAGAAAGGAACATTTTTGAGCCCATCATATATAACATGTTTGATTTATGCACTGATTATGCAACAAGTGTGGAGAACAGTCTGTTTTTCAACTGTATACTATATGAGCAATGCATAGTCCGTCATTCAGATGCATCCTTGTTCTCATTGTTGGAACATAGTAACTATTATGACCAATATGGCCACTGTGGGACATCAAATATTTGCCGCAGCATTGTATTATGTCATCCAGGTTCTCTGAGTGTGTGGATTTCCCTGTTACAGTCATAGTGCTGGTAAACATGGCAGTAAACATGGTGGTACTGGAGTGGTGAATGACATTTTACAAGCAACAGTAAAGAAGAAATAATGTAATGTGCCACGGCGCTAGCAGAGGCTACCAAACTCAGCAACAACGGGTACTCTCACAATTCATCTGACTGCAATGTCAATTTAACGAAAAATCCCACACTGAGAACCTTTAAATAGTGTATTTAGTTACACGATGTCGGGTGTGTTTTACAGAGGAATGTTGGCATGTTTCTTCCAGGGGTTGACCTGCTTTTTGCTGGCCAGCACCTCCAGGTCTCTGCAGATCCTCTTGCGAGTGGTCGACGGCTCGATGATGTCATCCACAAAACCTGAAACACACACACATGGTCAGTCGGGAAGAAGGGAAATGGGTGTGTCATCTGAATGCATAATAATGGGTGCATATGGTTGGTGTGAGGAAAGCAAAACAAGGATGTGAAACCCTAATTTTTCCTGTACATCCTTGTTATCTTAAGGTAACTACAAACAAATTTATCTGTTCACTCTATATAAAGTACATATTAGAGTCAGATAAGGACAGTGACATGTTCAGAGAGAGGAGTGTTTACCTCTGACAGCAGCAGGGAAGGGATTAGCAAACTTCTCCACATATTCAGCCTCTGCCTCAGCCTGGTTCTCCTTCCCTCTGAAGATAATCTGAACGGCACCCTGTGAGAGAAAATCAGATAATAAATACTGTTGATCTATTATTCTTAATCAGTCAGGCTTTAAAGTGTCAAAAATAATGACAAATACTCCTGGGAAGTTGGCAGTGCCCAAAAGGACGTCTTTCTGCTTTCTAAGTTACTGAATCTTCGCATTTTAGTGAAACTGTAGTCAAATGTTTGTCTTTTTTACTTGATAAATGGTTCAAACAAATGACCAATTATCAAAATTGTAATCCACCAATTCTCTGTCATTCTTGACTAATCAAATAAGGGACTAATCATTTAACACTTATTGTTGAACTAAATCAAAAGGACACATCTCGGAGAAACAAAGACACACACAGACAGAGTGAAGATGTTTGTACCTTGGCGCCCATGACAGCAACCTCGGCTGTGGGCCAGGCGTAGTTCACATCTCCTCTCAAATGTTTGGAGCTCATGACATCATAGGCTCCTCCGTAAGCCTGGAAAACACACACACACACAAACTTGTATTTCTATGCCTGTGAGCACTTTCATTGTCACCCTCTCCATGAACCTTAAAGGACTTTGTTGTTCGACAATTTTGTCTCCGGACAAAAAGATACATTGTTGCGCAACACCTGCATTAGTACTTTGTTGCAGATATATGAGATGCGTTCTGTTGTTTCTATGGTAACAAGAGATGCTGGGCCGTTGGATTTGTTTCCATCTGCTAAAAAACATGACATTTACATTTAGGAAAAAAGAATACCCGTCCCACAGATTCTTCCACTTGTGCTTCACTCCATTACACTAATATTCAAAGTGTTGGTCATCTCTTGCCAAGAGTTGTCTGCCATCTGTGTCTCTGCCCTGTTTATAGATGAAGTGTCATACAAACGACGATATTTTCCTCATTTCTTCTGCCAATCTTTCCTCTATTTCATCCATGTTTGAGAATCACCGGCTGTTTATGGAAGGGCCAAACTTCACCTTGGCAACAAATATCCAATCACACCACGAGACAGTCAGCCATAACACTTCTGTCCTTGCAAGGACACTGACCTATAATAATACAGTATATTATACTATACACTATACTGTATTATTTCATTATATACTATATTTTAAGATGTACCTATAATAATATAACATATCAGTGTATGTTACAGGAAAGTGGTCCCACCCCCACACACACAGACCTACCTTCCTGGTGATGATGGTGATTTTAGGGACAGTGGCCTCTGCAAAGGCATACAGCAGTTTGGCTCCATGTCTGATGATGCCTCCATACTCCTGAGCGGTTCCTGTCAAAGGCAATCACAGCGATGGTCCTGAGTGTATGTGTGAGTGTGTGCATGCCTTGATGTGACAGCGGCTATGTTTCCATGCACAGAAAATTCTGTTGTTAACCTTGTTAAAGTTCAAGTTTATTTGGAGCCCTTAATCACTGTTACAGTTTCAAAATGGGCCCACAGTTTATAGAAAACAAAACGACACACAGTGACCTAAACCCTCACAGCGTCCAAAAAAACCACAGCTCCCCAGAAAAACCCAGAATCCAAAAAGGGGAAAAACTGAAAAAATCTTGAGAGGGATCACACCTGGACTAACCTGATTACTCAAGAAACACTGTTTTGGGCCGGTGCACGTAAACATCATAATTTGGTTACAATAATCCGGTTATGTTCATAATCTGATTACGAGAAACCTGGTAAAGACGCCTGCTTTCCACCCATTTTTAACAGGATAGTACAGCAGACACAGATCTTCTCCTTTCAGTTTTGTTTTGTTTGTTCATCATTGCAAACTCATATGTATATTTTGATGTTAATAAAAAAGTCAGCAAGTAATAATTACTATTACTATCATTTCTTTCTCCTGTATTAGACATAATTTATTGCTCATTCAAGCAGCAGCTACACCTTTTAATACTGTTTTGCAGGCAGACCGTTTTATCTGTAGACAGGGCTCAACAGGTAAACACAAATTTTCTGTTAATTGGGTATTAATGCCAACAGGGATACTGAATCAATGGTCGGGGGAAACAACTTAACTCAAACACAACCTTAGCTGGAGTACAGCCAATAGCCGGGTTGCTCTGTGCATGTAAATGTAGCCAGTGTACATGCATTATGAGAATTAGAGAATACCTGGCAGGAAGCCCGGCACGTCCACGAAGGTGATGATGGGAATGTTGAAAGCATCACAGAAGCGTACGAAGCGGGCTCCTTTCACTGAAGAGTTGATGTCCAAACAGCCTGAAGACCGAGACAGAGAGATGAGAGACTGACAAAAAAAAAAAATACAAGAATGGAAAATAAAACAGGAAACCCCTCAACAGTCAGTGATGTCCTCTTTCTTTTCTCATTTTCTTTCATAATCCTCCTTTTGTGGGTTTAGCCTTAGTTTATTTGCACATACAGACATAAAAACTGAAAAAAGAATACCAACTGTGTAGGTGAGATAAAGAAACTCTAAGAGTAAAATCACTGCACTGAGATGAAATGACATCAAGATGACCAAAGCTTATCAGACCTTCTCGAAACATGACAAGGACCAAAATGGTACAAAACAAAAACAACCAAATCCATATGCAAAGACAACAAAAAAATTAACATAACCCTGACACGAATAATATCACATATATAGCAATGATTTCTCCATCTTTCCCAATCAGTTTTGGCCCTTTACTCACCAGATGCCACTTTGGGCTGGTTACCCACAATGCCCACAGTGCGTCCTTTCATGCGGGCGAATCCCACCACAATGTTCTTGGCATAGTTGGGCATGATCTCAAAGAAGTCCTTCTCATCGACTATCTAGGGGGTTACATGAAGGCAGGACTCATTTACAAGTGGAAGAAATTAAATGTTGTATAGCTGCACATATATGCATTTGTTGGTCATACCGCATGAATGATGTCTAACATGTCGTAGGCTTTAGTCGACTCCATGGGGACGATGGTGTCCAGCCCAGGTACCAGACGATCGCTGAAAGAGGCAGAGAGGGACACGGCATGAGAGATGAGCACTGAAAAACAACAAAGATGTACTGACGCCTCCGTGAGGATAAGTGATTGGTTGTTCTGTGATGCGGACAGAGTGTGATGGGGTACCTGGGGTCGTGGGACTCCATGATGGGGGCGGCGTCCTTGTTGCTCAGTGGCAGAAAGTTGAAGAAGTCTCTGAGGTTGAGCAGGGCGTCGATGTCATTCTCAAACGCGCGATGGGCCACGCCTGAGAAGATGAGATAAAACGCTCTCAAACCAGTAATTTTTTAACTTTGGTCTTATTTAGAGTACTGATCATGGACTAGATTTCCTTGTGAAGTTTACACGACTTTTTAACGAGTAAACATGAATCAGCCCTCCAGCTCTGAAAGGTTGAAAGGTCTGATGCAGTGATGAGGAAGTGATACGTTTTTTCCCCCCACAAAACAGTGGTAGTGACAAGTTTTTTTTTTAATGGTTGTCTTTTTAATCTGCTTTTTTTGTCATTAGTTGTGCTATTTGCCCAACTCTACCAAAACTGCATGAACTGATTTTATATATTTATGCAGATGGATCTTTAAAATCCTGTCACGTTTTCTGTCTTTTCCTGCACAAGTGTTCCGTTTTTCTCTCTCTCTCTCTTTGCTCTTTCATGTTATGTCTTGTGCAAATAAATGAACCTAAATCCATGAAAGCATCACTAACTGACCGGACACAGCCGTGTGTGTCTTGGCTCCTCCCAGCTCCTCTTGAGTCACGTCCTCGTTGGTGACTGACTTCACAACGTCAGGCCCTGTGATAAACAGGTATGATGTATCCTACACACACACACACACACACACACACTCTTTCTTTAGCATTCATCTTTGACCTCAGGGTAATGTCAGACTTACATGTATGAGTATACAATCCCAGAGAGAGCACTGCATAATTATTGGTGTATTATAGGATGCTACTACTTTAGTTTCCATAATAATCATAAAGACTATCATAAAATCATAGAATAATCATGGAAAACTAGCGTATATCAGCAATACATTTATTTTCGATGTTGCTGAAATTAGTCACAAAATTGCTGTTTATAAGATGCCAAGACTGCATTAAATTAAATCCTCATGACTAATAATTGCAGTCAATAATATACAGCACAATAATCAGGATTTCCATTTAGGACATTAGTGTGACCCCGCAGGCTTCCATACCTTGACCATGAAGGTGAAGTCTGTCAGGGCGGGGGAGTAGACAGCGCCTCCTGCACAGGGCCCCATGATGAGGGAGATCTGGGGGACAACGCCTGAAGCCATCACATTCCTCTGTAAAGGGAGATTTTGTTCACTCTTGATGCACAGCTAGTTAATCCAGTCAGATATGGTGAAAAAAAAATCATACCGCTATTATTTTGACAGATACAGCAAATGTGATATGAGCCATGATTTTTGTGCAAATGCTAATTTCAGCATCGTAATTTTCTTTTTCACTGAAAAAAAAAAGTACTAAAATGATGGAGGATCTGGAGGATATAATTTGTAGACCATGGCATTTCTGTAGCACTACAATAGGTCATTTATAAATGGTATTTTGACCAACATTTTACCTTTATCAAAAAACTGCAGTTCCTGTGATTTGGATATTACTCTTGGTCATATTGGGATTTCAACCCTACTGCAAAGTGGACAAAACCTACCAGGAATATATCTGCATATCCAGCTAGAGACTCAACTCCTTCCTGGATGCGAGCGCCTCCAGAGTCATTCAGCCCGATGACCGGAGCTCCCACCATCATGGCCTGGTCCATGATCTGAGCAGGGGAGACAGATGAGAAACACAGCCCAAAAGAGGATTTAACAGGTCTGAGATCAGACAGAAAAAAACACATGCACAAAAGAAAAATAAACAATGAAATTACTCCTCTTACTCATAGCTGACAAAAATCAAGTTTTGCAGAACATAATTTTAAAAACAACCTTAATTCAATATGTAGGCATCTTTCTAGTTTTTTCCCACTAGTACATTATGCATACTCTTCGATGTCTTAGTGCTGTGTTTCAAATAATGAAAGTATAATAATGCCCGTAATAGTTTCATCAGCCTACCTTGCATATCTTCTGTGCGTGAGCTCCAGACAGACTGCCTCCAAACACTGTGAAGTCCTGCCAGAAACAGACATATTACACAATTTAAACCAAGGTGCTGTGCCTTGCCCGAATGTGAGCTCCTCCAACATTAAGCTGCATGTTGTACCTGACTGAAAACATAGACCAGCCTGCCGTTGATCCTGCCTTGTCCGGTCACAACACTGTCGCCTGGGAACTAGGACAGAGACAGAGGAGACTGCTTCTGGTGACAATGAATTTTTTTAATATCCCAAGGTAGAAATAGTATCTTATTTCAGGTAACATGACTGCATGAGGTTAATGCTGCCTGTTACCTTGTTTCGGTCCTGTTCCATTCCGAAGTCAGAGCAGCGATGCTCCACAAACATGTCATACTCCACGAAGGAGTCGGGGTCCAGCAGCAGCTCCACTCGTTCCCTGGCTGTCAGCTTACCCTGCAATAGACATACCAAGTTATGTGAACAGAAAGGTGCAGTTTCAGTATAAGGACTATAATTATTACCTTCACTTGAAGTGGATGGTTAGCTCTACCGCCACACTGCCAGCTCTATAAGCTCGGCTGTTGATAATAAAATTCTTTACAGATGACAGAATGGTAAATTCTCTTTTCACTTGCCTCCTCCAGGCCAGAGTGTAAGTTCAGCTACAGAACAAGTTGCTGAGGTTGGGATTCAGTGACTAACTCAAAGGCACTGCAGCAAGGTGAACGTTTGCCAACATGAGGCTTGAATGGAGGTTGTTTGGTTGGTCTCTTTAACCACACAGCCACCATGACATTCATTTAAAACCCATCTATTGCCACTTGTTCCCAATTTCAATGAGTGATCAAGTTCAAGCCGTTTAATCTCACTCAACAGCATTAGTGTAGTTTAGGAGTTCAAATCCCATGACAGACTCAAAGACTGCATCATTTATGTATATGATTTCATATATTACTTCATATACTGACTGTTGACTAGTTAGACATCTAGGCAGGCCTGTCCCCTGAAAAGCCCTTTGAGAAATACCGTGTGTGTGCAGGGGTGTACTCTCTCCCCCTCAGCAACTTGTCGAAGTGCCCTTGAGCAAGGCTATTTAGTCCCAGCTGCTACGGTAAAGCTGTTCAGTGGTCAACAGTGTAAGATTGTGGTTGTGTCGGGAACTCAGAATAGCATAAGAGTCTCTGGATAAAGACAAATTAAGGAAAAGAGAGAGACAGAACATAAATGTTAGCTAACTATACCCTCTTGTGCTGTGCATCAATTCTCTTCTGACCTCCCCCGACCAGCGCCGCCTTCCGTTTCATGTCAATTCTCTCCTGCACAGACAGGTGACTGACTGAATACCAGCGGCAGTCCTGCAGTAGGCTCGTCTGCGGCACTGCGGCAGCGACAGCACCATGTTTCATTTGCGCCAAACTCCTGAGAGACGTCCGCAATCCATTTATCAGCCCGCAGCTGCTCCGTGCCACAGTGAACGCCGCCATTGCTGTGTGTTCTCGAATGACGGTAGGTGGGAACCGAAAGACCGAGATTCAAGCCAATAGAGAGCGAGTTCCCTCTCTCACAGCCAATCAAAAAGAAGGAATTCGTGCAGAGGGTGGGACTTGGACGGCAATCAGGTTTTCCTGTAGTTCGTGGTTTGTAATCTGAATGTCACTGCAGTAAACTACACTTCCCAACATTTCACACATGAATGAGCTGTTGAAAGGGGGACACACTATGGGGACACATCACTGTCCCCACGAAATTATGGGGATGTTTAATCAGTTCCTTAAAGTTTAGAAGAATAAGCTGCACAGTACAGTTATATCTCCACAAACCAGCCTACAAATCAACAGAGCCGGGTGGCTGACTGCGAGAGCCGCAGTCTGGGGGTCTATTCAGTCCTCGTGTCTTTTTTCCCCTAACTGTGCCATTCCATGGCTTCTCCATATAAACCATAACCTGGTAGGTAACGTTAGCCTCCATGGAAATCAAATAGTATCTCCTTTGTTAAAAAAAAAAAGAGGAACACAAATCGTATTGTTCCACCTTTATTTGGTGTTGTAAGATGAATGTCACCCCCTCTTTTCACTCCTATTTATGGATGATGTCTTGTAATTTGTTATTTTCTTTATGAAACCAAAGAAAATCACCAGAATAATTTGTAAGAGGTTTCTTATCAAAGGGCTTCTATTCATGATGGGAACCGGTGCCTGTACAGCCATATATTATCCTTCGTCCTCGGTAGGATTGATTGTTGTTATGGTAAGATATCGTGACAAGTGAATGAGAGCACAGAAAGGAAGGAAGATCTGAAATAGAACGCGTCCTGTCAAGCTCGGTCGTACCTACGGTAACCAGGGCAACTGTGTGAGATCTCGCGTGATCACGCACGTCGAGAGGGGTTGATGAGGAAAAGTGGAAAATCGAATGATTGATGCCTTTGTAAAACGGCTAGCTAAGCTATGTTTCGACTAGCGGTCCCCAAGTATTCTAGCAAAACGCATAACAAACGCAGAGTTGCATTTTACAGCTTACATTTCACTCCGACGCGTGAGGTATAAGACGGCCTCGGGGCTTCAGTGCGACGGTTCAACATCTCGATAGCTAATTTGGCTAGCAATGCTACCGTTAGCCAGCTAGCTTTGTTTACATCGAGTGCGCGCGTGGGATCTAATAACTAGCGATATTTGCAATCTCAGCAGCAATTCATTATTCTACCAGTCATCGACAAGGAGACGGTTTCGGTGTTGTGTTAGCTGGATAGCTAATACCGGCTCTTTTCACTGCGAAACCTTAGATTGATCCCATAAGCTAAAGCTAACTGGGCAACCTTTTGATAATGGCACACCGAATCGTTTAATTTGAAAGGGTACTGTTAGGGATAATGTGACTATATAGGTAATCGGGTGTCTGGTCCAAGCTAATAATGACTTTAATTGTGATCGAAGAATACGTCGGTGACGAGTGACGTGATCGAACCGGTGATGCTAACATCAGCTAGCTAGCTACCTGTGAAGCTAACGTTTTGCGCGTTTAGTGATAACGTTTCACCATGCTCGTTCTAGCTGACTATATATTTATCTGTCTTCATTGATATAATCGGGTGACTGGCTCTGCCCTGTGACTGGATTGAGCCTCGCTAGTTTCTATCCATCCACCCCGGGAACTGGCTAGCTCCGTCTCAGTGAGTGGCTGGATTTTTCCCGGGCCTCGTTTCCCCGAGGCTGCGGAGTACCGATATGAACCCAGTCAATGCAACCGCTCTGTACGTGTCCGCCAGCCGGGCCGTGCTACAATGTGACCCGCGGCAGCCCCAGACCTTTGCAGAGATGTATAAACTACTGCCTTTCTTCCGCCAGTCCCTCTCATGCCTTGTCTGTGGTGAGTATACACAGCATTCGCTGTCATGTTTTTGTACACCTGACTAAATAATTGTCATGGGGTTGTATCGCTAGTCACTTCGCCATAACTAGGGAGAACTCATGTTTGATGTTTATAGCTACACTGGCAAAAGTGTCCAATCGGTGCAGTGGTTTGTGTGTTCGTGCGTGTGCTGGCAGCAGTTGACACGATTTGACTGCTTCACTACCATGGTCTCCTTGGCAACCAGGCTGAGCCCAAGCAGAAGCTGGCCTCCTTGGCGTTAAGCAGAACTTACTGCTCCGTCCTGACAAGGGGGCAGGTGACTCCTGTTGCTGTATCTGCTGCAGAGCCATGTGTATCCCGTTCGTGGCTTATTCACTTAACTCAGCATGTGGAATATTGACGCTGACAGACCTCTTATTCCCCATGGCAGTACTCACAACTGTATCTTCAGGAACAATGTGTAGCCACCAAATTGAAGTGATCCAGGGATAAGGCAAAAAATGATTGGAAGTTAGTCTGGTTCCTGTCAGGTGGAGCAGAGTTGGCAGCCAATAGATTGCGCCATAAAGTAAACCTGCATGTGTTGACAATGGATGAACAGATGGATTAATAGCTCCCTCTTGTTTTTGTCTAAGGTAAACTGCTCCAGGACCCCATCGCACCCACAAACTCAGAGTGTCAACATTATGTTTGCTTGGGCTGTAAAGGCCAGAAGATGCAGATGAAGCCAGCTTGCAGCTGGTGTAAGGACTATGCCTGCTTCCAGGAGAACAAACAGCTCTCCTTGCTGGTTCAGTGCTATAGGAGGCTCTGCTTGTATGTCACTCATTCTCCATTGCTGCAGCCAATTGGCAGCCAGGTGGGAGGGTCCCCAGAAGTTATGGCCTTGCTAGAGGAGGTGCTGATGTCACATCAAGAGGAGATGGAGATGGATACAGAGGAGCCAAGCCCAGTACAGGAGGAGGTGAATCCCTCTGCCCCAGAGTCCCTTACCCCCACAGAAGCACCACCTGTCCCAGCCGAACTCTCAGCTGACCCCCAGAGCTCTTCCTCTAATGCTCCCTGTTCCAACGGACCCCAGGAATGCAATGGACCTGTGCTGGAGGACCTGGCTCCCTCTTCCCCAGAGCTGGAGGTGTGTGAGCTGATAGAGGAGCAACCACAGGAGGGTCTCTCTGTGTCTGATGCTGGCTGTGGTGGACTGGACCTGAGTCTGGCCTCCAGATCTTTAGACCCAACTCCTGGCATTGTGTGCTCACTCAGGGATGGGGAATCTAGCAACAAGGAGCTAGAGGAGGGGGAGGTGTTGCTCCTCAGTGTGGAGGAGGTTTTACAGACTTTGGATCCTCTCCAGCCCAGTAGAGACTCTTCTCACACACGGCCAGACAGGACACACAGTCACACACACATACCCACGGACAGAGCACACACTCAAATGTACATACAGCTGGACACGGCACACAACTACACACAGATTCAGACAGATAGGACTAACATGGTCACAAGCCATGGTGCTCACACACACACGTCCTCCTTGAATCCTCCTCCAACCCCAAAGCCCCCGCCAGTCCGCCTTAACCGCAAGCGATCTCGTTCAGAGAGTGATAGGGAGAGGGTGAAACCCCTCCCTATCACCTCCATCCTGCAGGGCACCACCTCACATTTACACACTCCTACCCCACCTCATACACTGCACACACAACCTCCTGTCCCCTCCTCAACTGTACCAGCACATACATACTCATCCCTCTCCAATGGAGCACCTCCTAAGCCTAGCCGCCCCACACCCAACCACAGTAAGGGTGCCAGGAAGCATGTAGACCAGGGCCCCAAAAAGCCCCACACTAAGGCCCGCAGTGGAGGCTCCAAGTCCAAGGACCGCAGCAAAGACCAACGGCTGCTGTCAGGCTGCCTGGTGCCCCCCACGCCTGCCAAGCCCCCATACAAGAAACCTGTGGAAAAGAAGGGTTGTAAGTGTGGCAGGGCTACCCAGAATCCCTCAGTGCTGACTTGCCGGGGGCAGCGCTGCCCCTGCTACTCCAACCGGAAGGTGAGATCTGAGACCGTCAAAGCCATCATACACTATATCATCACCATGATTTCACTGTATTTGCCAATTCAAATACCAATTGACAGCAGGATTTCTCAGCTACATTTTCTCATAAAAATCTTGTCTGCACTGCCCATGTATCACTGCTCAGTTCAAGAGCAGTGCCCTCTAGTGGGCAAAGCTGTCAACCAGATAGGCATGCATTTTTGCTTTGGAAATTGGAATGGAAGTGGTAACACCCCCACCCTCACCTTCCACTTCCAGCTTGTGTTGCCGCTGTTTCTCTCTAGCATACAACAACAGAGACAATGTAAACATGGAGTTGACTGCCACTATTTTCAACCAACTTCTGTCACAGCTTTCCAGTTCACATTCAGTTGCAGTGTATCATCCCTGTTTCAGTTGTTTATTAGCAAAACAGTGTGTTCCATGCCTTCTGACTGGTTTTGGCAAGGGTTTACATTGTCAAACATGGTCGACTGCATGTTCACTACTCAGTAGACTTCCTGCAGCAATGGCCTGGAGATGCCATTGTTTTGGTCAGCACTCCATTCTTATCTGTTATGAATGAACAGGCGAGCAAACTCACAAATAAGGGTGTACCTGCTCCATGATGGTCCTTCTAATGTTTTCTTATAAGCTTACCAGAGCAAAGCTGTTACATGTTCCTGTTGAATTCCCACCTAGACTTCTAAGCTCATCACCCAATTTTTAGCATTTTACTGTCGGGATATATCAGTCCGACTGTCACAGCGGGAACGTAATGTTCATTTCATATGGAGATTCTGTACAGAGAGATGATGCACTACCTTGCTATGCAGCAGATCAAAGTTAATGTTAACTTAAGTCATAAGGGACATGTGGTCAGATCAGAGGTATTTTGCATTATAAAAGCTGTTAAGTGACATTGGTGCAAAGCAGAGTTCTGAGTAATTTTCTTTGACACTGATTGGTTGCTGGTGTTTTTCCCAGGCATGCTTGGATTGTATCTGCCGCGGGTGCCAGAACTCCTACATGGCCAATGGTGAGAAGAAGCTGGAGGCCTTTGCTGTGCCAGAGAAGGCCTTAGAGCAGACGCGTCTCACTCTTGGCATCAACCTCACCAGCATCACGGCAGCCGCAGCCCTCCGCAACCCGGCAACCACCAGCATCCACGGCAACACCCTCCTCAATGTCGCCACGGCAACAGGAACCCCCGTGGCCACAGCCTTCTTGTCCCCCAGCCCCCCGCAAGAACCCACCTATGAGGACAGCCTGGAGCTGCTGATTGGATGAGAGACTGTGACTCATGAGCCCTCATTTGGGGGATGATACAGACAGCTGAGTGCTGATTGAATGTGACAACTGATCAGTGCGTCTGTCAAATGACGTATACCTCTCTTCCAGAAGGGAGGCAATCTAAGGCAGCTATGGGTCTGTCCTGTTCTACCCTGTTTTTTGTAATCTGTGTTGGAGAATGCTGAATAGTAAGACAAGCATGGGTGTGCCAAAGCCTGTTGTTTTGAGCCTGGGTGCCAATGGGTGTTGTTGACCATCTGTAGGAAAACTCATCAATTTGGTTCCCAGGCTATCCTGTATTTCAGAGGTGCTTCTTGTTTATAGACCACAGACATAAGAGGCAATAGGAACCCATAACCAGGTTTTGTGTTTGTTGATGTATGTGCACAATTATGGATGTGTGTGTTTGTATGTAAGTTTGGGCAATATATGGTGCATAATGAAGACAATATCTGCATTATCATATCTCAGTAAACTGTCATAGCATTCTCCGTGATTTAAGTATTACTCCATGTATGTTT
Organism: Neoniphon sammara; assembly: GCA_900302535.1. Classification (NCBI taxonomy): domain Eukaryota; kingdom Metazoa; phylum Chordata; class Actinopteri; order Holocentriformes; family Holocentridae; genus Neoniphon; species Neoniphon sammara. The sequence continues at coordinate 23,862 of OMKZ01003069.1, read as the reverse complement.
GATTAGGAGGTCATCGGTATCAGGAAGACCCTTACTAAACCTTAATCTTGTATGTATTCACACTTTTATTGTCAATGAATTTCATGACTAATCTGTGGAGATTTTCTTTCTCACACCAGACTGTATGCCTTCTCTCTATATTTATCTCCTTTGGGCTGTCATTTGCCCACTCAATCCAAGTACTGTCAGCAACTAATGAATTTGTCTTAATGAACTTGACTGATGCAGGCGCTGTACAGGCCACAAGATTATGACAGAGTACTGGTCTGGCTCTGCAATCTGTGTGTGTATGTGTGTGTGTGTGGGGCCCGCTGAGGTTTACTGTAATGTCAGTGGGTGAGGGGTGGGGTTGGAGGCGGTGCATAGTGGAATATAAGCACTTAGTCTGATTGATTGGCCAAAATTACAACTGGAACCTTTCTTGGTTACCATAGCAATAGCAGCACCACTGGGCTGAACCCACAACAAGGAGCCTTCCAACTCTCGTGCACACACACACACTTGTTTACAGTATTGCCATTTGTAAACTATAAATGTCTGTCCTCAAAGATATTACA
>OMKZ01003069.1:7790-23200 GCA_900302535.1 Neoniphon sammara | reverse complement strand
CCATAGGTTGTCATTATCAAGACAGAATATCCTCTGTGTGACCATTTTTCCCCCGATTGTAGTGTCCCAACTGATCAGAGACCAACTCAGAGACTATTTTTGATACTGAGAATTTTGAGATTTGGCACCACGTTTTATTTTTATTTTGTATCTTTTTATGTCTGTTTTGGTTAAAGCACCTTGAAGCCCTTGTATAACTCAAGAGGGTGTGTATTGTCCGTGTTTGTTTACTGTCTCAGCTATATCTATTAACGTGTCTGTCAGTCCTGTTATGGCGACCAAAAAGAGATTGGAGCAGAAAGGACTCAGGCTGACCAAACACCTTGGCTCTCCGTTCACAGACCAGGAAGTAGTGGGCGAATTTACGGTATGACTAGCAAATATGATCTGTCTTGTGTGTGTGTTTAAATATGTATTTCTTTTGGGCATTACTTGAACCCTAATTAGTTTTTGGTATTGTTTTTTTTTTATGTAAAACTTGACTCCTGTTTCAGGGGAGACTTGTTATCACTGAAACATTCACTGCCACAATATGGAAATGTAATACAACATGAATTAAATGATAGTTTTTTACTTTTTCAGTTTTGTGTGTTTTTGTGTGTGGGGATGGGTATCAGACTTAATTTTGTGGCTGGTGGGCACACTGTTCAGACAGACAGTAATTTGTGATTATGACTACAATGAATTTTTGCAGGTTCAACACCTGCTGTGGTGGAATTTAATTTATTTCAATTAACCATGCCTGCAAACATAGATAATCCATACAGCAATGGATTAAAACTTGTAGGTGCAGTAGATGGGCTTTCTTCTTGTGCACACTGTTATGGAAAAATTAAATTTTGGGATTTTCAAGTCATACATTTCAGTTTTACAAAAGAAAAGTCAAGAAGAAAATGTTCAGTCCTGATCAATGTATGACTACACATTTTACCCACTGTGAACACATTGTCATTTTACATAGTGATGCAGTGGAGAATAATCTTAAGAGTCTGAAAAATAAGCAATACAGACAATGAGCTACAGCAGCACAACAGGTTTTTCCTAGCCACCATCACCATGCATGATCGTGAACTCCGACTAAAATCTTCAAATTAGGTCAATAAATTAAGAGCAGGACATAGTAAAAAAAAAATTGAAATTGAATATATGTGGGACACCTGTGTTGTCGAGTTTCCCTGGCACCAAAGAAAATTATGGCTTGAACAAATAAGTTTCCCTGTATAAGTGTAGATTTAAGTTTACGTCCCAAGAACACTTAAGTTCATACTCATTCTCTGCTCATTATAGATCAGTGCTTCTATGTCAGGGCACAAGAGGTCATGATGTCCATAAAACAACACATTCAACACATTGCACAAAGAAGAAATTCAAACACATGCTGTAAACAGAAACATAAAGAAGCTTGATTCACATTATCTTCACACATAGTAGTCCTGATAAAATCCTGTCTTGGGGCAGTTTTCTGATACAAGCTTTTGATAAAGGGGAAGTGTCGTGTCCAACACCACAGTGTTTTCCCAAGGGCAGCAACTTAAATGTCTGTTCAGACCTCCTGCAGGCCGAACCGCTCAACCTGGGACTCAATAGCAGTCATTCACACAGCACTGCATAGCATTTAATCTGCGTTTACTGTATTCCACCCATGACTTATGCTCTGAATGCACCATGATAACCATGTTTGTGCCATCATATAAGCTGTTTCCACGTCTTGAAAGCAGCTTTTTAGATTGCGAAATCCTCCATAGAGAATTGATACCGTGTGTGAGGTTAATGTGTGAGCAATTCACTGGAATGAATACACGTCAAACTGCTCATCATCCTCATTATGCTGGGTGATAGTGAGCCTGCTGCTACGGCTCAGCTATGTCTCTGTATCTCCATGGCCTTGAAGAAGCTCCTTTACACCCCTCGCAGTCCATCCTTACCCTCCAGCTCATACTCTCAGAGACAGGCCGAGCACACAATCAAACAAACCCTCTGACCTCAGTATCCCTCTTTGTCAAAAATCCAGTTTCAGTCAGGCGCCAGTCCCAGACACCTGCACCCGAGGGTATCTCTTTAGCCCACCAGGAAGGCCCCGAAGTAGCTCGCCCTCCCATCCATCTCCATGGTGCTGGCATTGCTAACAGTGATGAAGAGGCGGTCGGCGGGCTGTAGGTGGGCAGTGCCAGCCTGGTGTAGGGAGAAGAGGCCGGGCTCCTGACCCCGAGGCCAGCAGGCGCTCCGAGATGATTTCATGAGCAGGATGGGCACCGGGTATGAGTTCATCTGTGGGCCAGATCGCAACACCAGCACATTCAAAACTTCCTCATTAAGGCAGCGAATTTTTTTCTGATTCTATGTGCAATTGATTTCTCCATTTCTTAAAGGAACAGACCACCCAAAATACAAAAAAAGATATGTTTACACTTAACCCACTGCATTCTATCCACCCAAATAATTTCTGTGCGATTTGGCAAGATTCCCAGTCTGCCGTGATCGTGCCTGTTTCCCAGCACCCCAGTACAACGGGGTTAAATGGGTATTGGTTTGTGGAGCTCAACCTGTCAAAGGTTTCTTACTCCTTGGGGGCAAATAGATACAGTTTGCCAGTGTTCTTTGGCAGGAAACTCTTCACCTTTGACAGTTGGTGATTATATCAGGTGTCCGTGTCATTGTTTTTGGAAAGAGCTGCTGCTGTTGAGTTTTTCATTTGTACATTTCTGACAAATATCCATCCAGCTCCTTTGTATTGGGGTGAAGGGAGACAGGAAAGGTTGCAAGAGACTGGAAAACTTGCCAAGTCTGATTGGAAATCTGACTGGATAGAATGCACTAGGAGTAAGCGGGAGATTATCTTTTTTCTTTTGGGCGAACTGTTCCTTTAATGGGGTGGTCAGTCAAAAATGAAACAACAAATCCTAATTATGAATGCATCATTTCAGTCTCAGTTATTTCTTAGGATTTCCCACCAGAATGTCTCACCTTCTTGTAGATGTACTGGACCAGCTGTGCTCCTTCCTCCTCCCTTGCCTCCCCTGACTCCCCCTCTGTCTCCTCTGTGGACGGGAGTCTGAAGTAGGTCTGGGCATAGATGTAGTAGAGTCCTGCTTGGGCCACCAGCAGCTCTCCTCCCCTCAGCTCCATGTTCTGCAGGAAGGACAGACCGCGCTGACCCTCCCACGCTCTGATACGCTCCCCCAGATACCCCCTGCTGCTCCGCGAACCTGCAAAAGCACATGGGCACTTATACACATATGCACAAAAACATATGCACACACACAAAAGAACACACATACACAGGAAGGTAAAGGCCATTCAGCATGATGCAAGATCTGATGCATCTGAGATTGCAGGGTGGAGTATGTTACTGGGTTTAAACTATAAACTGTGGATAGTTTAGGCTGGAACTGCCCAGATACTGACATCAATTTGACAGAAAGCCAAAAATGCATCAGTTAGACAATGCCCATTGCTATTCAAATTAAATACAAATGTTTAAGGAACTTCCAGTCTGTAAATCATGCTTATAGACATGCTCAGAAACTAGCAGTTGCCCAACACAGGCCTCTTCGGTAAAGCATAATAGTACCTGAGGTTCAGCTATGTGTGATGCAGGGAAATTGTTTCTGCAAATGATTTCAAGCTCAGTGACATCATCCTCATGTTACACAGCATCAAACGGGACAGATGGGATCCAGCCATGCAAAGAGATGGGTGCATGTGGAAAGAAAGAAAGAAACTGACCCTCCTGGACAACTTGCCTGATATTTGACACCCAGAAATATATTCCAAACAAAAAACCAAACTCATAAAGAGAATAAAACCAGATGCATTTGGAACCGGCCGGGCTGGAGGAAATCAAAATAAATCCTAAACTGAGCCTGCTATAAATCTCTGGAAAGAAATAATATTACAGCAGAATACCTTGTAAAGGAAAAAAAGATACCATAAAGTACTGATATAGTGTACTGTACACTGTACCCAGACCTGCACCTCCATCACCACAGTTGTTTATGCGACAGCCTCTATACAATAGCTGGGAAAGGACAAGTGTTTAACCAGTTCATGAAAGCTTATAGAATTGCTGGTCTAAACACCTATTAGGAGCCCCTCTTTGTCGGGAGAAATCCTCTGCTGCACAGGATGTGGCACACTTTACATTTACAGAGGCAACAACTGAGGTTTGTTTGGAATACGCATTAGAAAGCAGATGGAATATAAGAAGCCGTGGTCTTTATTATTTTAGTAAGATGGGCAATGGCTTCTTTGCACCAAAGTCGTGTCATCACAGTCAAAAACAAAAAAAAAGCAAAAGAATTTTGTGGATTATAACTTTAGCAAAGCTGAACACCAAAGAGGTAATAACTAAGCAACTGAAAAAAAGCTGTCATGAAATTCAAGCAAGATATGAACATCTCAAAGTTCACATGGCAATGAAAAAGTCCAGCTCTGAGACCCCCTAAGCCCTAATAAATACAGAGATTATGAAAATTGGATTGAGGACAATTGCTATTGCTGCAAATTGTGTGTATTTATGTACATTTTGTGTGACTAAGATATTGACCAGCCAAACAGAGTACTGCTGGATCCTCCAGGGTGTGAGAGGAATACACTAGGTGTAGATCTGCATGTCTCGGCAGACACATAGGTATGAAGACATCACTGAACCTGAGAGCGGCCTCAGAAGCCTCTGGGCCTCAAAGCACATTCCTCACCTCTGTCCCTCTGATCTCAGCTTGATTGATAGGTATGGGAACAGCAACACGGAGCTCGCTTCAACTGCTCTACGACACACACGTGGTGCTTTGGGGCTTTGGTGATCGATGCATCCATATCTGTTGCCATTCATGCTCTCTTGGATTTCCTTACATACATAATTATATGAATGATTATGAAGGTTAACATTTCTAGTATTAGAGGATTGAATTTAAGTGACCTTTTCAAATAGCAGGATAATATTAGTAGGGGAATGGGAGCTGCCTTCCCCATTTATGGATCCTTTTATAGGCTGCACAAAAAGATGTTTGAGTTGAAAGAGGATACTTGTAACTACTCCTAAAAACTGCTTGCAAAACATATGCTTAATGGAGTCTGAAAGGAGTGTTTTGAAGAAATGATAGCCAATGCATTCGGTCATGTCCACAAGTTAAAGGCCTCTGCATGTATCCTTACCTTCTGCTGCTGGAGGCTCTCTGGAGGGGGCGATGCCAATTACATGGGCAGCAACTTCAGGAAGAGGAACCGTGCGGACCCCAGGGGTCAGGATAGGTAGCACTCCTGTTAACTTGTCTGTGAAAGTAGAGAGAGGGTGAATAGAGAGATGGGAGAGGAAGATAAAGACAAAAACTATAAAACACACATCCATTTGTGTAAACAACATATTTTTAAGGTAAAACACTTGGGCTAATTAGTAGCGACGGGTAACCAAAGTAAACATTTTTTTACTTCTCATAGCAGTGGATATTTCCTTCTGGAACCTGTCTGCCATCATCTGAAAAAAGAGCACCAAATAAAAGAGAGAGAGAGAGAGAGAGAGAGAGAGAGAACAATTTTGAACAAGTCAGCAGCAAACATGTTACAACCTAAAAACAATGCAGTGTCCCATTTGTATGACAAATCCGCAACCTTGTGTTCCAGATTTGCTAATCCCCCCTTGGTTCATTGTTACTTTGAAAATGGTGGACTGCAATGGTGAGATGCATCATTAACCCAAATTTCATCAAAATCAGATCAGTGCTGTTTGAAAAATCATATGACATCGACAGGCAAACAAATAGATGATGCTGCACCACCTTTGACCTAAAGTGGGTCTGTTTTCAAAATGCTGGATGCAGTAGTGAAATGCATCACTCTCGCATGTTTCCTCAGTAATTGTTCATTGCTGTCCGAGATATTGCACAAGATCTATAAATGGACAAACAAATGACAGAGCCAGTAAACGGAGACTAATCCATAGTGCTAACCTCCACCCCCTATTTCATCATGGTAACAATTAATATAAGATAAGATAAAATAAATATAAGATAATAAAATAAATGAAAACAATGTATAAACCTTCTCTATGCGGTAGTGGAGCTGTTGTGTAATTTGCCAGCAGGGGTCGCTCTTCTTCTCCTCCTCTGCTGGATAATTGAAATCAGGACGCAGATTTGCATTCATCAGACAGGACACGCTGCTGCGGGAGAAACTCTCCTGCATCTGACCATATGAAAGAAAAAAAAAACTCAACACACTTAAGTAAACGAATAATAAGCTTCAACAATCTGTGCACTGTAGTGATATTTTCTGTTACAGATGAGAGATGCACTATGTGAAACCGGTGGAAACTTGTTTAGCTAGTCGCTTTGATCACCATTATAAAAATGCTACATTTAAATAAAATAGTTAATATAGAATTCTAAGACGATAAAACAAATATGTTACATGTTATCTTTCCTCCAATAGTTCTTTAACAATGGTTGCTAAGCAACACACAAGCACCAGAAGGAGTGGTGATTTTCAGTTGGTGCATTAATATTAACTGTGATGCGATCACAGGTGTCTCTTTGTCGGCTGCTTTATAATGTGACTCAGCACTGAAACTGCCAGATATGTTAACAAGTTGTAGCCTATCTTTTCCTACTCGTGTTAATGTCTGTAGGTGTCTGAAAAATGCTGCTTTAGGCTGATACAAGTCCAAGACCCACCTTATCTCATTTCCTGCTATTGTTTCAAGTTGCCTACTTTCCCACTTTCTCTTATCCACTACTTTCCAGCGTTGTAATAGCCGAAATTCATCCAGAGTTCTTGCACCCCTCATTAGTAATGTCATAACCCTAACATCTAACAACTGTCTAAACATCACTAAAATATTACTCCTTGGCCTATAATATTTCTATATATGGGATTCTGTGGCACTCAGTAGTGTGTTTATGGCCTTATTGTACTCTATTAGGTAATTTATTTGCTATGATACAATTCCTATTATATTCCCATTGGAACTCATTCGTGTTTGTAGTACTCACTAGTGAGTTTACATTTAACCCATGATATCTTTAATATCCCACAGTTTTACTGTGGACTTGTACTTTTACTGTGCCATTACAATATCCTTATAAAATGCATTACTTTAGTTGTCCAACAGCTAGGCTATTTTTCTTAAGTGAAGATGGACCCCACATCAGGACATTGTGTATATTCCAGGTTAAAACGGCCAATTCCCGGCTAATTCGACCCATTTCTCCACTGTTTGATAGTTCAAGATTAATGGTAAGACGAATGCATTTCTTACCGTGTTCAGGACTTTGTTGAAGTACATAAAACTCACGGCAACCGCAATGGTCTGGAGAAGGACTGCTGCGAGTATGATGAGCCCCAGAGACTGGAGAGAAATAGAAATGGCCATATCAGTGTCTACATACGAACAGTCAGTCTAGGAAACTAAACAGAAAGTGAACGCATTTCCACAATTTCCCAGGAAATCAGGGCAAGTCAGTTCAAGCTCTGCTGCATTTCTGCTTTGCAAAGAGAGCCGAGAAAGTCCAACAGTTTGTAGGTGGAGCAGAGGGGAGGTACGGAGAGAGCGCAACAGCCTCAAGATGTCACTGTTATTAAAAATAAGCAGGGAGCTTAATGCTGCACATGCAACTTCATGCTCCCTTCAAGTGCTGTCGGAAACTCGGGAACCGCGAATTGAGCGCCCTTGATCGACTCAACAATAATTTTAAGTGGGAATGCTCAATTCTTTCTTCAAATACTGTCTGGAAAGGTGTCACTACGAGCTAAGCGCACATTTAGGATCCAAAATGTGAATTTTTAACTTTTAGTTGTCACACTTTGATTTGAGTATATGAAGTCAACATAAATTTTCTTCTCTTCATTCTGCAACCATAGTGCAAAAAAAGCTTCAGAGCTCTTGATTCCTCAAGTGAAAAAAATAAATTAAGAGATCATTCCAGTAAAACCAGAACATCAACTGCTTCCCTGATGCACATTTTCTCCTCCTGATCCCTGTGCAGCAATAAGCCTGCTACTTGATTCCTAAAAAATAAACCAACAGCCACCAAAAAAAAAAAAAAAAAAAAATCATCCAAATGCAGTTTAATGACAAGTCATATTTACACAGATTCAGAAGTAGGAGCTTATGTGGAGCACTTGAATGCAGCATCAGGCTCACACTGTGAAGGTTATAGTATCAGTACAGTGCAAGCAGCATCAGAAAGAAAGATGAAAAAAGGCATTTCTTTGCTTTCTTTCCAGGTATTGTGTAGTGATCTAAAAGAAAGTTAGTCAGCTAGTGCCAAATGACCCACCATTGTTAGGGCTTCATTGCAGCCCTAAGTAGTATTTGTCACAGGGGAGTCATTCAATCTGCAGAACTTAACCTTGAGTGATTCTTAGTTATTCCTGTGCTTTCATGCCCTCACCTCTCACCTCCCTTCATTGTCACAATGAGGAAATGAGAACTGATGGAGTTCTCAGCTCCTGGATATCGATGACCCTCCTAACAATCAAGATCTGTGTTATTGTATGCTCAAACATCAACACAAACACACCCACACATGCACCCATGCATGGACAATGCATTTCAGAGCAGGTTCACACAGCTCTGTGAAGAATAGAGGTGGCTCTTGCCAAATTAACCCGAGCCTGAGGTCTGAGGCCTAATCAAGCACAAGGCATGTTGCTATTATTGCTATAGCTGAGGAACAGGAGGCTGTTGCTTTCACTGACTGAAATTTCCAGTGACGGATGAGAAAGTGATAAAAGTTTCCTGTGTTCCCCTAAGTGAGTCAATTCTCAGGCTCGTCAGAGAGAAGGAAGGGAAAAGGTTGGTGATATCTGAAGACTGTCTGGCCTCAGGCAGGGAAGATGACACCCTGAGAGACATGCCTGTCTGCAGTCCCATGGCTTACAGACACAGATAGAAAGAGTAGAAAGAGAGAGAATGTGTGTGTGTGTTTGTGTGTGGAAAGAAGGCGGGTGGGGTGTGGGGTTCCAGCATCAAATGGTGCCATCAAACTAAAAGATAACCCACCTAAAGCTACAATTGCTTGAAACAGTTTTGACATTTTCATTCTCCTTCCGCTCACATTATTCTTTTCTTCCTTTCTGTCTCAGAGCCTAAAGGTCCAGTTATTGGCGACCTTTGACCTCTGTGACATGGTCCACATGCAGCAGGCCCTGACTGGTCTGTGTCTGTGTTTTCACTGTTCCACAGCTAAACTTTGTACTGCTATAAGTGTGAAATGTTTGTATTAGTAACCTTTTAATCCCAATGCCACCACAATAAACTCTCTGTCTGTCCAGTCCACAGTGATAGAACAGCACAATATACTATAAAAAATTCCATTTTAACCAGTCATGCGGTCTCATATTCAGTGTTAAAATATTGTTCTTAAAACAAGTGAAAAAAAATCTGTCAGTGGGATGAGATAACCCCACTTTTTTTTACAATGTAGTTCACCTGTTTCAGGAATTTTTCTAGGAACAAGTATAAATGTGTTGAAACAAGGCAGAATAAGGTAGATCGGCCCACTAGTATCGACAAAATGACACTTGATTCAAGAAAATTCCAGAAACAAGTTGATTAACATGGGAAACAAGTGGGATTATGTCATCCCACTAGCAGATTTTTTACCTTGTTTTAAGCAACTCAGAACAAAGCATTGCCCAAACTCTAAACCTGTCAGTCAGTTGCCAAACAATTGAAACCAGGAACACATAAACGCAACAGCTTCTCCGGATCTGAAAGGAGTTTTCCCCGGAGCTAAAATAATGCCCAGAAGACACATAACAAATCAGAAGGATGGCTGGAGCTCCATCCACCCTCCTCTGCCCTTGACTCCCCTTTCCCTCCCCCGGGGCTTCTCCTCCCAACGTTCCTCTTGATAAAGTCATGGAATCTCCCTAAACTCCCGCCTGCGCTCCACAGCTGCTCATTGTCTCATTTATATAATTGAGACTAGTGCCCAAAAAGTGCTACAACAGCACAATGCACGCAAGTAGCTGCCCATGACTTAAAATCTGGCAACAATGAACAGTGTGTGTGTGTGTGTGTGTGTGTGTGTAGTATATGTGTATGTTTGTTAGAGTATCACTGGAAGGGTGTTTCCTCAGTAGGAAACCATTGTATGTCAATGTAGAAGCAGAGAAACGCCTTGGCTTTAGACAGAGATAGACATATTTTCCAAACAGTGATATCCGCTGCATGAAACATTTTTTTTATATTAGGCTGTGTGCTCCATCCAATATTCAGGGTGATCTTCAGGCCACCCAGTACACACTAGTGTTATTATTTATCTGACAATCCTATCATCTATCAGTGTGGCCCTTATTTTCCTGATTAAAAACACTATGTTGTCTGCAGTCTGAGGGAGCAGAAGGGAAGGCTGCACTCCTCTCCACACTCCTACCTGGAAGCAATTCAGTCCTGCCACAGTTTAACGTGTTACACTGGAATAAACTGGAGGTCTGTGCCTTGCTCAAGGGCATTTTGACAGAAGTTGCTGTGGAAGTCTGGATGGGCTACATCTGGCCTGTGTGTGTGTGTGCTTGGACCATCATCCTGTGGACACGAGGGGTAAAAACCTCTGGGGGAAAGTTAGGGCTTATTGTTGTGCCAAAATTTATATCCTCTAAAAATATCACTTTGATTACATGCCATAGGGGAAAATATATAAATAATTTCAGTTTTTCTTTTTCTTTTTTTTTATTGTGTGTTTTCCTATCACTGGCCTTTTGAACAGCAGCTCAATTTTAATACATCCCATGGGAAAAAGTGATAAATGGAGATCCTGCTTGTTTACCATCATATTATCTCAAGTCACAAGCGTCCATCGATTCCACAGGGAAGTCAGCCTGTAAAATTAGTCTATCTGTCATTTATTAAGGCCATTCCCTTCTACAGTGATGAAATACCAAGATGAAGCCACAGCAACAGAGAAACACATTTTTTAGCGGTTACAAATTTTGGCTCAGCTGGCCCTTTTCTGAGCAGCCATAACTTTTAAAATGGACAAATTTAAGAGCACAGTTTTGGTTTAAGGTTAGAGTTGGTTAAAGTTAGGGTTAAGTTTAGGCACTTAAGAAATCTGTAAATCAATGGGGGATTCTCACAGATCTAGTAATACATGAATACAATTACAAAATGTGTGTTTGCAATGTGTTTGTGGATGTGTGTCAATTTTAAAACACTGATGTTTCATGCAGTTACCAGACCACAAGAGGGGAGTGTTTCATTCATTTTAGGCCTTTCCTGATCCAGTGACTCCATTCTGCACCCTGACCTGAAGCCCCCAGGAGAGAAAAAAATCATGTCTGATCCCGAAAATAATTTCAAGTTGAAGCAGAGAAGCCTTGTGTCTCCTTGTGCTTTTTCTAGTGACCACAGTGGAGTACACAGGCAATGCACCACAGATGATTTATGCAGTGCATGAGGTATAGAAACAAGAGTGTAATTCATATTTTTGCAGTATATTAACAATGACATTTACTTTATGAATGCGTGTGTTCATTACAGACCTGAAGTAGATGTTTCTGTCCTGGGGTTGTTTCATATTTCATAATTTCATATTTCCTCAGCATGATGCATGAGCTGTGCAAAGAGCGTGTCACAGACCAGCGGCATGTATGTGTGTGTGTGTGTGTGTGTGTGTGTGTGTGTGTGTGTGTGTGCATGCACGCGTACACTCCACCATCTCCTTTCTAATGGCATTTTTCTGTTTTGTCTTCCCTTTTTCCTGACTCTCTGTCCTTCACCAGAAGCAGAGAAAAATTAAAAATAAAAAGGTTGGTTTAAAGGCAAACAATGTCTGCCTTAATGAAAGAAGTCCACCCTGAAAAAGTTTCTGTTTACTGTTAAGGGGCTATTGTTAATGCACCTCACCCTGTATATTTTTCTCAACGTAGATAATTAGCCAAACCTAAATGGCATGACATCACATTAAACTATTCCCAACACAGTTATAAGTTTATTAGTTGTTTTGTTTGTTTTTTTTTGCTATAGCTATCTGAAGAATCAAGGTCAAAGGTCAAGTTTTGGTGTCTGACCCTGAAAATCAAAATACAAGGGCTTCTTTCCAGATTCACCAGTTTGTCGCAGTGCTCAGCAGTGATAGCCTCCAGGGAAAATTGATTGCAGGCAAAGATACTGATTTCTCCAGAGACGATTTCCTCAATAGTTAATAACGCAATGCAGCCACAAGTTGCAGTTTTGCATAAGGGGTGAAACTCTGAGGCATCACTGTTACTCTCTACTTACATTTGCTGTGGTGAAGTTGGTAAACTATTTAATATTCGGTGGATATCTGATTTTCCATCAACTCATAAAGTAAACAAGTAAAACCACATTTGTAATTGCCGGAAGAGTAAACAGAATTTACAACCACTGGCTTAAATATCTGAGAAAATATATCTTCAGAATGGCCCGTATCTAATATCCAATATCAAGGTAACTTTGATCCAGTCATGTACAACCCCCAGCTAAATGGAAAAGGTTCAAGCCCATTCTCTGGGGCTTGTCAAGAGTCATTCTGAGAAATGCACAAACTCACTTACTGAAACAGAAGCACATGAGGCAGGTTGGCATGAAGTGAGAACAGCAAAAAGGTAAATTACAAGACTCAAGCACAAAATCATGCATGCATCAAATGCCGCAGATTGAAGAAATAAAAGTGTAAAAGGATCTAGAACAGAGTCCGAGACGATGCTTAATGAGTTTGACATGGTTTTTATTGACATCCTTCATATGTTATTGCTTGATACATCAGATCAATGGGCGGAAGAAAACACAAGTATTATTCTGACGAGATCTAGGTCCCACATGAAACTTTAACAGAGGTGACAAGTTTTGAAATGGACTGAAAATATATGGACCCCTGCTGGTTATGAATTCAAACACAACTTAAAAGACAGCCTTAACATTTCTGTACTTCAGATGTCATGTCTTAAACCTTTAAAAACACAATATTTTCGGAGGGAATCAATATCTGTGGACATTTGGAAGAGGCCAATAACGTCTCTGACCATAAACAGCAGTTGAGAGGCAGAGTGAGTAAAATGGCCAATGACAAGTGCATGAAACTTTCAGTGCATTTCACAACAAACCAAAAACATTATCATATACGTAGAATATACATAGATGATCCCATCAGAGACCCAGACCTGGATCAGATTGTATTTCCAAAGAATTATTGGTTGCTGTTGTCATCAGTGCAAGAAAAATGGTGGTGTAGTTGTGTATATACTGTAAATGAACTTAAACTGTTAAATATACTGAATTGTGTTTCAAGTAACTGTCTTCACTCTGTGGAAATGAAACACTGCTGACATGTCCGGTGCATTGTGTAATAGCTTTACTTAAAAAAAAATGTGTAAAAGTCAAATCAATGTTGAAATGTACTGCTGAGCTGTGGGCTTTGCTCACAACAGCTCTCTTTTAAAAGTTGTGTGTAAAACTGTTAAGGGCAGCATATCTATGTATGTTCCCAGGGCTCTATATTCCCCCTAGGTAATTTGTTTTTTTCATACACTATTTTTAGGAAAATATTTACTGAACGTGCACTATCAGATTGTACATTTTTGTAAATATACCAGAGTACATGGACATTGTGGTTATTTTTCTTATTATTATGTTGAGGGAACGTAGGATTGTGTATGTTGCTAATGTTGTTCATGCCAATGCTAGTGACAACTTTGGTGATGTTTTGTAATGTTAATAAAAAATTTGACGTTTGAAAAAGAGATTATCTTTGGAAGTAGCTTGTCCATAAACATCATTTAAGATGTTATTCACTCAGCATGACCTGTCAGATTATGCATTTTGTTAATGTAACAGAAGTATGGAAATTATTCTTCTTTTTACGTTGAGAGAACATACGACTGAGGGAACACAGGGCTGTTTCAGTTTAAAAAAAAAAAACAATGTTAAGGAAACACAGGACCTTGTGCACATCTGCTTTTTGGAACATAGGCTGGACTTTCATTTAGTACTGCTGCTATCTTTAGGTGTGAATATTAATCAGAGGAGCAGATTTGCACCTCCTAATGAAATGATCACAGAAGCAGCTGAACATCATATCCACCAGTGCAAAAAAAGAGCACAGCCACATGAGCAGCAGTAGAAGTGCCTGTGCTGAGGGCCAACATGTGTCAAGTATTGCAAAATAGGAGTGCTGATCTGAGACAGGTTACCTCTTAAAGCTAAAATCTGTAACTTTCCACATGTTGTCGCTCCTTCCACACAGAAAAGGCGAAGGAGCATCTCATGTCTGGCAGAGTGAAAATACCATCAATCGACCAGGTAATGAAAATGTGCAAGTATTATATAATGAGGTGTAGAAATTAAAAAAATTGCATGGGATGATGTAAATACATTGATGTGACAGCAGGTTCACAGTAACTTCTGTGCATGCTGCGTATTTCAGTCAGGTTGTCCAAAGATTATTGTCTGAGATTGAAACTGGAGTGTCTGTGTTTGATTAACCTGGTCTATAGTGTGACACCTCTGCTTTGAACAGTCTTTATTGGCAACATTGACCAGGACAGGTGCAACACCACAAGCCGATTGACACTTTCAACAGTTCTCAGTAGCAGAGTATGGAGAGGGTCTCCAGCCACAAGACATGTGCCTGTTCTAGACTTTGGCCATACTCCACCATAGACATGGATGTGTTAACAATATATTAATTTATAAAGCAGTACAGATTTCTGCTGTAAATCAAGGTGAGGGTTATGTGGTCATGTGATATGACCAGTGACCCCAAATCAGCATTCCTTTAGATACACACGGCGAGGCAGGGTTTAATGAAAATAACTGGAACATATGCTGGCTCGGTTCACTCTCGTCCCCCGTTCAGTTTCCCATGCATGTATTTTTAAATCATTGGTGAACGAAATCATCTAATTTGTATTTTTGTTAGCTGCTTGTGATGTTAGCCATATTGATTTTTAATGGTTTGCCTGTCTCCACTGTTAGCACACTGCTAAAAGAAGGGCTAACTGTGTGATGTTAATAGGCACAAAGAGAGTCTAACTTAAGTGTAAACCCCCCAAGTACCCAGACAGCCTTTGTGTATCTTCAGGTACATATTGGCTCGTAGCTTAGTTTCTGATCTTACATTTTAATACAAAGAGCAGCTGCACAAGCCCTCAGCATGTGATTCACAAAGCAAAGGCTTGGGCATTTATACCACTGCACACATGCAATAAATGCATGCACACAGATGTATGCACACACTTTTGCTCACTTACATACACACATGCATACACACACACACACACACACAAACCCCAGTGTGTGTGAGATCATCGGCCAGGCGGACGGCGGTCTGTCGGTGCTCAGGACCTTCAGGCTGCTGAGGGTCATTAAGCTGGTGAGGTTCATGCCCGCCCTGAGGAGGCAGCTGGTGGTGCTGATGAAGACCATGGACAACGTGGCCACCTTCTGC
>OMKZ01003061.1:11910-22780 GCA_900302535.1 Neoniphon sammara | reverse complement strand
ACCCTGAATATGAGACTAAATTTTTTTTTTTTTTTTTTTTTTGAAATGATGGAGTGTCTGGATATAGAGGAAACAGCATCAGTGCACAAGCTTGTGTCTCAATGTTTTATTCATCAGATTACTCTTGATGGCAGTGATATCATTTGGTAATTGTTACCTTATTTGTAGCTGTCTGTTCATTTCTTCAGCATTACCTTCTCTGATATACTTTCCACTTTGACAACATATAGGCTTCTTTGCTGTCATGGCGATGAAGCTAATGAATTGAACTGAGAGAGGAAGAGTGAGAGGCAGCGAGGGGAGAGAGAAAGTCATCCTGTGAGAGCAGCGCGGCGCATACTGAACCAACTCCTCCATCCACTGACTTGGAAATGAGTCAGAGTACCCTGCTTGACCGATAAAGTCTACAGCTAAGTTTTAAACTGTTTCTCCTTGTTTAACACCAAGGCGGAATATGTTGGGTCATAGCAATGAGGTGGTAAAGATGTCTTAACTGCTTCCCATGTGGATCGCTCACATTTAGTTTCCCCTTTACGCCAGCAGAGGGGGGTAATAATACACTCAAGAGGCAGAGTGTGAACTCAGCTTTACAGCTCTCTTCCTCCAAAAAGACCTAATATAAAAGCATTTCTGCAGTAAAGTGAAAAATAAACACGTGCACCCTTTGTGTTCTTGTAAGCTTTGGCTCTCTGTGGCAGAGAATGGTGACTTTTAAGGTTGCTTTTAGTGCAGTTTATTGGAGTTGTTTGTTTTCCCTGCGCTGACTCCACTATTGACTTTGTGCACCAAAAAGAGGGTGTATTAGTCATTAAGCCAGCACGACATCAAGGGAAGGAGGAGCATTTTCCCAACTTAAAGCGTTTCAAAGGCGAGGTGGAGACGGGATAATCCAGTAAAAAACATGCCTCACACGGGAGCTACCAAGCCCTGTGCTGACTTCTCCCTCGGCATGTGTACAGTATGTTTATGAGAAAGGGGGGGAGAGGGCTGCGTTTTCAGTGCATTTATGGAGTGATTGGGGTGCATTACACCAGCAACACACAAGACAGCTGCAGAGAAAGCAGCGCTGACATGCAGGATTATGTGCTAGTCAACCTCACACTGCATCCACACATAAATCAACACAGGATAAGGACACATTGGGAGCATTTTCACCATCACATTTGCAACAGCTATCTAATGTTAGGGTAAGGGACACAGTTTATGTACTATTTGGAATAAGGGTTTGGAAGTTGCATTGATTACTTGCGATTGTGTATACTTTAGTGATAAAATACAATGATAGAAAGAGTTGTGGTGAAAAGTGGCTGTTTGACAGCAGAATGTCTTAAACATGTCAAAGATTCTGTCAGCGTGTGCTCATATAATTCTATTTTTTTATCGTATCATCTTTTTTTTTCTTTGTCTTGTAGAAAAGCACTGCTTCCACCTTGTTTTATGCCGCCTGATGAAAATAAATATATAAATAAATGGGGTCATGCAATGCACAATTTGTTTCCTGAAAGACCAGCTGCCACAATCTGCAGACAGTACTTTGTTTAACTCAGACACTGAGCAGAAGGTATAAGGCAAAACAACCAAGGTGTTTCCGTACTGACTCTTTATGAACTCCTGACAACTTCTCTACCTGTACTTTCTCCAGTTTCACTCTGGTTGTTGTCCAAAAAAATAAACAAGTTGCATATGCACAGCAAAACCTTGCCTCTTTGTAGTGATAGATCATCTCACAAAATCAAATTTTTGTTCTGTTTGGGACCCTCTGGACCTCTCTCAAGGACCCTTGGGGGTCCTCAGATCACAGTTTGAGAACCACTGACTGTCCAAAATATGATGCCAATAGCAGTAAACAAGATACAGCATAATCCAGACAGACATAATCAAGACAGTACTACACAGGACATGAAAGAGACAAGCAAAGATATAATATATACTGCACACTCATACTCACAAGGAAATATGCACTGCATGTGAACAAAAATATTTCTGCTGAGCATGCATTCACTTTAAGGCAATGTTGAATGTATGCATGAATTAACACTAGCAGCAACAGCCTATACCAGCAGTAGCAACCTTCTATTTTAGTTAGAGAGGGAAAGTAATCTCTCCTATCTAGTAATTTGAAAGCAATCCATTTAAATATTCCTTAAATTACATTAGTATGCCTGTTTACTGCGTGGAACACAGCACATCAGATTAGGACAACAGCTATCAATTAATTGCAAAAAAATGACATGTTGCATTTAGATCCGCATTTATCACAAAGGACTAGATATATTATGCATGCCCATTTAATTCATTGTTCCTGCATGTGCGATTGATGTCACATAAATGTTATTCATCAAGCATGTGGAGACAAACAGCAGTCAACATGCTATGTGACATGGCGACCGGCCAATTCATTAAACAGCGCAGAGGGGAGACATGACATTATCGTGTCAAAGACAATCATCCATGCTGCATGCTAAACCCTCAAACCACCAAACCAACTTCTTATATATGGGAGCACGGGGCCCCATTTCTATTTTTGAAGTGCTAAAACACACAAAGCAGCAGTATATTGTCACCTTGCGATGCTTTCCTTTGCAGAACCAATTATGCTAATGATCTATGTTGTATTGGTGAAAGGTCTATAGTTTATGGTTCTGCGGCTCGGTTACCAGGTGCGCATTACTTGCTGAAGACCTTACTAGTGAGTTAATTAGCATTAGCATACAGTACATCTTGATCATGTAGGAGTGTTGTTTTCGTCCCTCCTGTATGGGGTGGGGGAAGAGGAGGAAGCTGGTATGTAGCCGTGGGATATGAGGTAATTAACTTATCTAACAGAGACATGTTCTTGAGGCTCCTCTTCCATGGAAAATTGGCTTAGACAGTCTTTTATACGCCCCATATAGGCAACTGGAGCTGTTCAAAATAATACACTCTAATGGGGACAATGTAAGGGTGTGTGACTAAAATAGATATTCATAAACTAGTAGTACTGTATCCTGCTAAGATGGATGTAATGGGAGGAAAAAAGGGTTGGGAAGCTGTCTGAAATAAAACATTGTGAGTGTGTTGCACATTTGTTGCTTAATTAATTAAACTGTTATTTGCATTTGTTCCAAAACAGTGTTGATCAATGAATTTTTACCGAGCCAAAAGAGTCTGCAGCAGCAAAAGGTATATGAGTGAATATGCTTGCTTTGCTACAGTGGCTGCAGCTCTGCATCAAATTCACATCAGTGCGCTCCACAACTACTGTGGGAGGTTGTAAACAGTGAACCCAGTCCATGGGGGGGTACCAGAGTATGATGAATGTATTGGCACAGCCAACTCTGTGTTTCCCTTGTTCTCTCCAGTCATTCGGAACATGAAGCCCTCACTGGTGTGACTTTGCTCCAGTGGATGTAGGTATACCCCCACCAGCAGGATGTGGCCACCAAAGGAATTCCCAGGACGGGGCAACTCGGGTTCCCTTTAGGTTTGCCTCTTCTCTGACCTTGATTCCTCTGATACAGTCTAACACAAACATTTCCTGTAGACAAGGGCTGAGCAAAAAAAAAAAAATTCAGATTGCCATATGATTCATGATTATAGCAGGAGTGGTAATTTTCGCATCATAATTTTCTTTTTCACTGAAAAAATCTATTAATGATGTGATTTGTGTCAGGGCCAGTATCAAACTAACATGTTTTCTTACATCTGGGGAATACAATTTGTTGGTCTGGGCATCTCAGTAACACCACAAATGAAGTGTCATTTTTAATTGTATTTTTAACATATTTTATCCTTATCCAAAAATTGCAGCTCCTTCGATTTGGATATTCTATATATTGCAATTTTGATAATATTTTGATTAATTGTTCAGCTCTACAAAGGACTCAAGTCAAAAGTATGTCATTTCAGGGTGATACGATGGACTAGTAATCAGAGACTGAAATTCCATAGGTTTGAGCCCTGCAACAGCCTTGTGTTTTCTCAAAGCAACACAGTGAACTATATGGCTTTGCATCAGAGTGTCAGCTACATACTTCAAACACAAATGCAGTCCAGTCAATGATACATCACGCTTAACAAACCAAAGGTTGACAGCTGCAGCAGGCTAGGACACCATCCACGCAACTGGTAATTAAAAAGAGTGAATGATTGCAAAGAGCTCAGGTAAAAATGTAGTGCCAAGGGCATCCAGCTGGCTTTTCTGAGACTTTTTGTTGTCCCAATCCGCTCATTTATGTCTCTTTCCAGTGATGGAGCCGCAGGAGTGAAACACCCCAAGGCTAAAGCAAGGTCTGGCATAAGATTGAGGAGACTCACTCTCTTAATTGTAATTAACTGTCAGTGTTTTTTCCTCCTCACTCTTTCGAAAATGAAAACGTTGAAAAGGCACATGCTTCTTAATCTTCCACACCTGCTGCCAGGTGTAGTTGCTGAGGGGTTTAGCTAACTAATGCCTTTTTTTTTATCACCTTGGGATCTCATTTTGTGCTGGAGAGTTAAAATTTCAGTCTCAGGCAGTATTTCTGTTCTATATTACAATCTGTGAGCCCACTTGAGTTTCTCTTATAACTCAGCTTTGCTCCACTCCTGTTATTCCTGTTGTAGATGTTCTGTGGTAGGGGTGCCTTGGAGGAAGCTCAGGTATGAGTTGAGATTTGCTTAATATGTGAAGTATTATGGAACAAAATTAAAAGATTAATTTGTCTTTCATATTTAATCCAACATTAAAAATTCAGTTGACATTTTGTTTTGTTTAGATTAATGCATTGTGCTCCTCATTTTATATAATATTATACAAGGCTTTATGGAAATTATATTTTCAAGCAAGTGTTTCCACATGCTGAAAAGGTTAAGAACTACAGCTGTGCAGCAAAACAAGCTTACCTGGGCCCAGCTGTCATCTATAATCAAACTCTACAGTGTCATGTAAAAATACTGAATCTAATGGGCTGGTAGTCTGTTAGTCTTTGGCAGCTCTTTTTGTGTTACAGACAGGCGGGGTAGGAGCGGATGGACACCCATGCTGCTTTGCAATCTGAGCAGGATTTCCATCTGACCGCACGTTAACCCTGGATTACTAGACATCTTCTTGGTCATGATCAGATTTTCTCGACACGCCACACCATCCAGCTATTAATGCCTCACTTTTGGACAGGAGCATGGCCCAATAATCCATATTGATGCCGGGCAATCATGTTTTAGTGAGTGAAGATTAGTTTGTAGGAGCTTCAGTTAGGTTAAGGTTTGTTGCAAAGGAAGTCTAAGGCTAGTAATGACACAGAATAGACACATTCTCCATGATAGGTTTCATTCATTACATAGATCATATACCTCTGGGTTTGCAGTTAATAATTTTCTAACAATCATCGGAAAGTCATCAGAAGTTGGAGTTGGAGTTGGACACTGAATAAATCAGCATTTTTCCTAAAATGTCTGTCAGATTGCGCAAAAATGTTTAATTTGATAACCACTACTATGTAGCTTAAGATTCCTCAGTGATTTTTTAATATGTAGTGATCATTGCCGCTCTCTCTTTTCTCGCTCATGCTCTCAGCTCGCTCGCACTCTCACTCTTTTTCTCTCGCCTTTTTTAAAATGAGTCGTTAATCCAACAAGTCTTACTTTTAACGTTATCAAATGAAGAGAAATGTCCTCCCCTTGTATTAGTAACATCTCTGCACTCATGCTACAATGCTACATGTAATGTAAACATCTCTTCTGGCTCTTCTGGTCTGCGAGCTGTAAATCGTTTCGTATGATTTCACAGGGAATCTGACCTGGAGGCAGGCCTTTAGAATAACTATACAGAAATAGCCAATATTCTCGCCGATGGTCTCGTTTGCTTATGTAGGTCATATAGAGGCATCAGTATTAAATTGATACTGTTTCATAACCAGTTAAAAACTCCTTGTAGCTGCTTTAATCTGTCCATGTGTCTTGACCAGTGCACCTCTCTCTTAAGCATAGTGTCTGTCATATAGTTCCCCTTTGATAATGATAAAAAGGTGAAGGCTAGTTGTGGGTCATCCACTCATGGCCATCACGTCCTTCTGCACGCCGGTCTGTCATGCAAAAGGGCAACGACAAAAAGCTTATGTATTGTGTTTTGGACTTTGTCATATGTGCTCCTGCGTCTTCTGAAAAATGCTTACCTTCCTGGACCAAAGCCTTCACAGGAATTAACGTGGACCTCTCCTGCTGGCATTCAGCTCATTCATCCAGACTTTCCTTGGGAGTTGTGTCCTCAGCTATGCCTGCCATGCTGAATCGGGGTTTTGCCTACAGTCTCTGTTACAGGGCATCTGCATTCTGGTTGTTCTTTCCTGGGAAATATTCAAAAAATAAAAATTTGCCCTGTAGCCCCAAGATTGGCAGTATTCAGATGCACCAAAGGGTTGCTGTCTGCGTGAACAGTTAATTCAGCTCCCCAGGTTTAGTCTTAAGAGTTTCAACTTGAAGGAGCTACAGTATAAATCCTAAATTTGGGCACAGGACTCGAGCTTTTCCTCACTCTTGGTCATCTTGCGTCTTCGATGGATCCACATCCAAAACCCCCAAACTGGCGTCAGAATATATTCTAAGTGGTGTCTCAAAATCTGCATAAGCAAGAACAAGTGCACTCAATAGCTTCATCCTCAGATTCTCAAAGGTTTCTTGTCAGCTTGAATTCCATCACATTGATGGTTCTTTGAGTTTTGGTGCTTTGTGCCACATAGAAATGAGTATAATGGGGCAGTAATATTTGCAATAGAGAGTATGAAATGTCTAAAATAGCCCACAAAGCCAAGGAAAGAATATACCTGCTTTACATTGGGAGATTGGTGCCTGTCCTCCACAGCTTTGACCTTCAGCAGTCACTTCATAATGGTTGACCAACTAGCCAAGACAGCGCAAATCTCTCTTGAATAGTACGCTTTTCCTGGGCTGTAGCTGCAATCCATCCTTATGGAGTTTCTGAAAGGTGCGTTCAATGTGGATTAAATACTTCTCTTTACAGCATTACAAGAGAATCATTTACCTGTTATCAGAGACAGCCCTGTGTTAAACCCTTGAATGTTCTCCAGCATTGGAAAGCCCAGATGGCAACCTCTTGGGCTCATAAAGCCACAAAGGCATCATTAGTAGCATCTTTTGAATGTCAGCTGGGTACATCTCCACCTGCTAGTAGCCACTGACCAGGTCCAGAGTTGAATATCACTTGGGCAAGTTGGTAGGGGACTCCTCAATGTAAGGGGTACACCTCCTTGAGTGTGAGGCGTTTAGTCGTCCCTTCTTCAGCATGCTTCACACCCCCATTCAGTTCCTCCCATAGGGTGTGCCTGAGCTCTTTGGACAACTTTCTTAGCTCTGTACCTATCTGTTTTTTCAGCTGAGAGAATACATCAACAGGGGGCACTGTGGCAACTTGGCGAAACGGGCCTTTTCAGTTATCACTGCATCCTTCTCTCTCCAGCTTCTTGGCCTCTTGTATCAACTCGGTAAAGGTCATGTCTACACACCTGCCTTTGCAACTCTTTCTTCTGAGTGCTGGATTGCAGACTGATAGTCATCTGGTCTCTCAAGGTTTTCTCCTTCTGAACTGACTCGTTTCGCCGGACTCTGTTCCATCTTGGGAAAGCTTGTCTGATATGGACAGTTAAGTTCCTCAGCATCTCCCCCATGCCCTGCTTGATATATAGAAAAAAATTCACACAAAGATCAACTATAGATGAGCTCTCTCTGTGCAGCCCACCCTCAGAAAATGAAACATTTTATCATGTGTATCTCTGTCCAGTTAATCTATAGATTATTTTTTTGGATCATATATTTTATTAAAACCAAAAAAAACATGAAGTTAGCCCCCAATCAGCCAAGCAATGGTCCGAGGAACTTTCCTGAGAGAGTTTGCGAAGTGTTAGGAAAATTCTGTGTATGTAATTAAAATGAATTTGCTGATGGTCGGGTTTGCAAGACAACAACTGAATATGACACTCAATTTTATATCTCCTTTAAGCGTGATGTCTTGGATCAACTGGTGAAACTTAAACAATGCCAGATATTAAACAATGGATGTCATCTAACTTCCTGCTTCTTCATGCAAACAAAATTGAGATGCTAGTCCGTGGTCCAAAGCACATCAGAAATAATTTCAGTGACCTAACTCGGATCATAGCTGGTTCCACAAATTCTAAAAAGCCCTACTGTTGGTGTTCAGTTTAATCCAAATCTCTATTTTGAAAAGCATATCAATGACATCACAGACTGCATACTTCCATCTATGTAATATTGCTAAGCTCCGCCCCATTCTCTCTATGGCTGATGCTGAAACACTTGTTCATGCATTTGGCTTGATTATTGCAACACCTTCTTCTCTGGTCTACTCCCAGATTCTACAATCAGTAAACTACAACTTGTACAAAATACTGGCACCAGGATTCTGACCAAGTCCAGAAAATCTGATCGTAACACCCCTTTTCTCATTTCACTTCATTATGGGCTCCCTATGCATACTAGATCCGACTTTAAGATTCTCCTCGTTACATATATATATTCATATTTATCACCCATAATTACTCCACACTAATGTACAAACCAAACCTTTAATTGCTTTGTACTCAATAAAATCATGTTTGGCTAGCAGTTTCTGTTTTTCAGTGACACCTTGAGAAGCCTTAACAAGGATTTTCATTTGACCTACAGAGTCTCCATATTTTAAAATCCCTTTTGCCATTTAATTTTGAGGTCCACAGAACTCCCATAGAACACAACCACACTATACTGGGAGTTTGCTGGTTGGCTGCTATGGTTTGACCTTCTACATTCATGACCAACACAAGCAAAAAATGAACCACCCAATAGGGCAACTCTATAGAAACTGAGGACTCTTACAGTTGTGTGTAGCTTTTGTTTGGGTTACATAGGCACAATGAGTCAGATGAAAGTCTCAAAATTACAGTTTATGCAAAGCTGCAAAAGAAAATGACAAAAAAAAGGATAACTGTCTTATTTGTCCTCATTGTGAAGGCTGGCTATTTATTGTAGCGGAAATCCCTAAATAGACATGTGGCATCACTATAACTACTACTACATGCCCCTTGAGATTCTTCAGGTCAGGTGGGCAACCCCTTACATGGCGCCACACCCTCTGGTCAAACTGGAAACAGGGTGGGACCAACCCAAGTGTGAACCACAAAAACAAGCAGGAAGTTTAGGATTAAAACTCAGTTATTGGGCTCTTGGGTCAGACGTCTCAGGTTCTCCACTATTGTTATCACAGGTCACACTCACACCAAGAGAAGCAGCAAAACCAAAGATCCCACTGTGAACATCACCAGCCCTGCAGCCCTGCAGACAGTCCAGCTGTACGCAGAATAGACAGAGACACAGGTGCAGCACTTTTTGGCTAGTGCATGTTTCTCTCTACTTTCCTCTCTTGAGTGAGAACAATTAATAAAGTCTCCAAATGTTCATAAAAGCACACATGCAAAGATAATAATCAGACACAGAGAAATGCTTCAGAAAAATGGTCACAAAAGGAGTGATTAGCCAGTCCATGTTACAAATAAACATGTCAAACAATTTTCAACATAAGGGGAATTGAGACACTTCATTAAGTCTACACTAAATTCTCTGATTAAATTTCTCTGTAACATTAAATTAATGAAGCACACTTTCAAAGATAATTGAAAACCACACACATCAAACTAATACACATGTCAGTAATTAAATTGATGAAGGGAATTAATTAACTATCATTACTAATAATGTATTCATGCTTTAGTTTGTCTTAAAATACACCAGAAAGCAATTAGAAAGCATCTCTCTGTTGCATATTCCTGGATGTACTAAATATATAATTAAAACGAAAGTAGATTCCCTAACCAGAAAGACCTATTTAGACTTTAAGGTGAAGTTAAAGATATTTTCTCGACATAACTAATTATATGTGATAAGACCATCAAAAAGTCCAGGTACATTCAATTACAATCAATTAGTAATTGTTTTTGGTTGTTTTTGGTAATCGTTTTTTGTCTAGATCAATACCTTACTAGATGTGTCTGGTTCCTAGACACCTCTTGTAAGATAACTGGAATGTCAATAAAAACAACATTAGTTTTATTTTCAGAGTTCATTAAAAAATTATTTATATTGGGGGAAAAATAAATTAAAAAGGAGAGCTACTGAAAGATTAATTTAATTAAGTTCATATATAAGGACTTGTCAACAAAGGACTGTACTTCCCTATATTTATAACAACCATAATTAAAAAGAAAAAAAAAGTTTAGTGCTATTCATCATCCTGATAAGGCACATCTCACTTTCTTTAAACCATTTTGAAGTGAGACTCTTCTCAGCATAAGCTTCAAGACAAATGTGACCAAAGGAAATAGCACCAAAACAAAACACCATTTAATTTCGAACTTGTCTCCCCAGTCAGTGTCTCAAGAAAATGTGAGGTCATTAAATGTTAAAAAAAATAAATAAAAAAATTTAAAAAAAAAAGAGTGAGGAAGAAAAAAAACCTATTGGAAGTGGATTTTACTAACCTTCATTTCTTGGGCTAAATCTGTTTATTTGTGCAGAAAATAAAATAAACCTTTTTTGTTTTGTTTTGTTTTGTTTTGTTTTGTAATAAATCTCTGGTTACAGGCAGGGTGTTCTCCCTGAGTATAGAGACACTGCAGTGGGGATATTTCTTCCACTGTATAACCTTTTCCACCAGCTGTGCAGCCTTTAGGTCACCAGTACAAGTCTGCTTAATTTGATTTAGCCTCTAAAGAAGAGCGATGGTGCAACCATTAAGCAGCTCTAGTAATCTAGTACAAGACACACACACACACACACACACACACACACACAAACACACACAAAGGACACATTGGTGGACTCAGAAATTAGTTTTAATCATCTT
>OMKZ01003039.1:9844-20482 GCA_900302535.1 Neoniphon sammara | reverse complement strand
ACAGGATTACAAATCTTAAAACACTGAAATTTAGGAGTAATCCAGGAGCGATTCCACACTTGGAATATTACTGATCTTAAATCATGTTAGCTCATGTCTGAAACCCATTATAGGTCAGTCAGCATATTTTCTCATTGGACTTTACTTCCGAAACCCCCGGCTAACCAGCGATGATGTACCTACTCTCCTGCTCTGGAAGATTAAGAGGTTTACTATAGTAAAATAAGACTAAGAGGCATTTAAAACAGGTATATAGCACAATATAGTATGTATATTTCAACTATTTACTTTGCATACAAATTTATTGCAGCAATACACAGGGCAAAGTTGCCAACATCATTCAGTGATTGTTTGAAACCTTAAAAAAAAATAACCCTAACCCTAATGAAATAAAAATACAAATAAAAATTCCAAAAACAGAAAATCAGAAATGAATGTTAACAGCACTGTTGCCATATAACATAGACAATACAACAATAATGTCATTTAAATGGTAAATGATTTGTTTAGGGTAGTGAAATAGGAGCTAAACTTTTCAAAAATATATATGAATACCATGCACTCACTTATATATCAACAAAATACAACATGTTATTTTCCTGGGCAACAATATAACATCAGCAAAAAAAAAAGAAAAAAGAAAAGAAAAACCCTTAAAAAATACAGCACTGAAAATATAGCTCTGAGACTCAGTTGGAGCCTGAGACAGATATGCTTGCTATCATTGCTATTATTATGTTTATTTTATGACTTTGTGTTCAAGTCTGCATAGGCCCATTTTACAAGGCATTTGTGAAATCAGTTGAACTGAGCAAGTGTAAAACCAATGATGAGGTATTTCATTCCAAAATGAGACATTAAGAACAAAGAAGTGATCATTTCTTACAAAATTATTGCTTATTCAAAGGTAAGGCTGGTGGCCATCCTATCCTATGTCTTTATTTAGGCAATTAATTAGCATCTTTCAGATTTATTTTTTATCAGAATGAAAAGTGAAAGTAAGTCTTTCATATTACACATCGTGTTACAAATGTTGGAGTAACATCAATTTATTAATCAATGCGACATAAGACTAAGATTAGTGTGATTCTGAGAGGTAATATGAAGGTTGTGCAAGTTGAAAGTAAAAAATTCTTCCTGTGCTTCAGGTTTGGTGAATGATGTTTCACTGAGCTGAACAGTGGATTAGTTCTGAGACTCAGGCACAACCCACTACCTGTTTACAGTACTTTGTTTTCTGCACCTGTTCGAGAGCAAATGGTAGCCACTTCCAAAATAATGAGATTGTATGGCATTTTTCATTTTACAAGTTCAGGGAACACTAAATTTTTGGCAGAGAATGTACAATAGGGGACAGCTGATGAGATCGACCACATCAGCAACCTTTGTTGCAGTCATAGCAAGTGCTACTACTGTCCATTGGTCAATTTGGATGCAAGAAAGATTTTGTGGGAGCAGAAGGGAGTAGGCACTTTCAGTGAGGTCTGAATTAGTAATTTTAGAACATGCTGTTTCAAATGTTTCCGTACTTGTGTTGTCAAGATACAAGTTTCTGCTTTGGGGGACATCTTTATCAAATGATGCTATAGTCTGGGTGGAGTTTTGGTTGTCAAATGCATCTTGGAGAGATGGATGCATTTACATTTATATAACATCTGTCTCAAATGCATCTTAAACCACCTCTGCAGGGGGCTTCAACAATCAGATTTGTATCCATCTTATATGCGTCTTCATTTTTACAGGACCGCCCAAGCAGGCCAGCCAGGAATAATGTATTCCCCTAACTAACTGACCCCCCCATTCTTGAAATGCACATGTGCATGAATCATGAAAGTTATAACCATTACATAACCCTGAGTTGTGCTTTTGGCTCTGGCTAGCTAACTGGAGAGACAAGAGGTAAGCTATGCCATTAAATTTTTTAGTTTATCATTTGTTATGCGTCCTTGCTTGTGTGCAAGGTTGTATCCGTATATCAAGATAACATTATGTTTTTTTGTTTGTTTGTTTGTTTTTGTTTAGACAATGGCAGTATTTATAACAACTGTATTATAACAACTGTGACATGGTTTAGTTAGCAGCCTAATCTGAGCTGTCGCTGTTGATTTAGCAATATCTGCGGGCGAGAGGTGGGTCTAAGTTGTAGTGATATTATGGTTTATAATTTATGGAGTGGGAGTATTTACCAATACCGTAATAAGGTTTAGCTAGTAGCCTACCTTGAGCTATTGCTGTTTAGGTGTTGGTCACAGTTGGGGTCCTAACAGTATTCCTCTCAGGCATCAAGGGTGGTCCTAAACTAGGCTTTCCTGGTATTCTTGTTATATGGATAAATCCTACCTATCAGGTGTAAATGGTGTTTTAGATGCTCTTGCCATACAATCAACATATTTTCCACAACTAGCTCTGTTGAAGAGTTATGAATGACGTTGAGCATGACCTAACAGGACTTTTTCAGTAGCAATGTTGGTATCATGGGAGAAAAGTGGAAGTGGCACACTCTTATCCAACTTGAAAGGATAATTCTGGAATTTTATAAACCTGGGCCATATTTTTGGTCCTATATTGAGCGAGAACACAACTGCAAAACAGCTCCAGTGTAATCCAACGGTGCATTTCTCCGTGTCAAAGTACATACAGCTTTGGTATAGTGCAAAGTACCTATACCAAAGCACTTTGCCTAAAGAAAACTACTGTTCCAAGAGTGGACAGACCTGCTGCAGACAGAGTGGCGGTAATGCGCACTGAACGCCAGCGCTTCCATAATTTTCTCAGACACTTATAACAGTCTGAGCCTGTCAGTGCCAAAAACAAGCACTTTTAGTGGACGTACTTTCACAAAAAAAATGCCCCGCTGGATTACATTTCAGCCATTGCGCAGTTGCCAGATATGGTGTTTTCGCTCATTATTAAATGATTTTGCCCTTATTAATCATTTAGACCCCAAAAGATGGGAAAATAGGGCCCAGGTTTAAAAATACCGTAATTATCCTTTCACAACATTTTAAAATAATTACTTGAAGTAGAAATGTTTAAAAATACCGAAATTATCCTTTAACAGCATTTTAAAATAATCACTTGAAGTAGAAATGTACACAAAATACACATCTTTCATAGCTTTAGAATATGTTTTTTGTAGGCACTAGCACTTGAGCAAAAATATCTAAGACTCTTGTTCGGTCCTGTTCTTTCGGTTGCCTATAAAGGAGGTAGCAGTAAGTGGAGATGTCTAAGTGTGATTACTAAGAGCTGGTTGGGAAGAAAGGGTGAATTTTACTGTAATGAGACTGAAATAACACAAACCTCTGACCAGGCATACACCAAAAGAATAGCGACTTATATCCATAAAGGAATTTTCATATTCAGTTTTGGGCCAAATAAATGTCACCACCAACTCTACCAGTTCTAACTTGGCGTATAGTACTGTGTCAAAATCAGAGACCATCCTTTTTTTGTTTCAAGTCAATGCAGGCATTCACTGCAAGTAAGACCAGGTAGTATGTACACCACCAAAGCTATTACAGAATAGACTGACCAACCTTTGTTCACGGGATATCCCCCAGCTGTCCCTGGAAATGTCCTTGGATTCCCCCTTGCACTCTCTCTCTCGACAGCATTGGCATTATCAGGACAGGCCTTGTGATTTGTAATTTTTATCTCATGACCACAGGAATTATATCCTGTTTATCAGTGAGAGTATATACAGCATCTCTATGAGCTTGTATTAAGTGTAACGTTTCCCTGTTAGTTTGTAAATGACAACCACAATCTCCCAAGTGAAGGTGAGATATGTACCTGCAGCAGTTGGAATGCAGCCAAGGGAAATGAAAGTTACATGCTTTCTTCTGTTAAATAAACTGTAGTGGAAGACAAAACAAGACTTCAGACAAACCAAAAAGGTTAACTGGGTATTATCCTGAAATTTGTTAGAAATTAGACACTTTGGCCCTGGAACGCTAATGGAGACTCCGTTGTATCTCCAGCTCAGACTGACTAGGAAGGTGAGACCTGTTTGGATCCCTGGATGAGGTTAGTATTGCTTGAACAATGTTGCTTTTCTAGTACATGGCACATCAGTGATTTCAGCGCAAACTACATAAAACATAGCCAATGGAATATGCCTAGGAATCTGTTTTGGAATATATGATTATTATGTTAAATATTTGTCAGTGACCCACAATTTGATCTGGAACAAATTAATTCCACAGCAAGTTATCGACCTCAAACGCACTTTTAAGAAGATCAAGGCATAATTACCAAACAAAGAAGCTGCCGGTGCTCTCAGAACAACAGATTGGCCAACCAAGAGCTCAGACCTCAATATCACTGAATGTGTTTGGGATTACGTGGATCTTAAAAAGCAGAAAATACAACCAACTTCTGAGACTGAACTTTGGAGGTATTAACGAGAGGAATGGAAAAACATCCCTGCGTATTTCTTTTTAAAAACTCAAAGCAAGTCTTCTTAAAAGAATGGAAGCTTTCTGCTGACTACTTGCTTTGCTAATTCCCCTACTGTGTTTCACTAGTCAGTTCAAAATGTTACTTTATTGCATTGTCAGGTCGATGCCATTTGATATTTTGTTACCTTAGTACCTGTGCTCTGTGTAATGACAATAAAGTTTAATCTAAAGTTTAATAAAGACAAAGGGTGGATTCACTAAATACTGCAAAATTTGAAGGGCCTTTGTGCAATTTTGCATTAAATATATTTCCTGCGTTTTTTCTGACACTGAAAAATAATAAACTTGCACTTTATAGCTGTTCTGAATGGAAATTAAAGGTTGGTCTGACTTTTGCACAGTACTGTACAAACAGTCTTTATGCTTAGAATATACTTTGCGAACCATATAATGAAATAGAACAAGTGAGTCTAATATGTAAAAGCTATACAAGATGTGTATATCTCAAAATTGTTTTACAGCTGTGACTTTTGGCACAGGTGAAGATCGTTTGCAGGATCAATAACAAAAATGTCCATCTTTACCAAATGATGGCAAACATTCATCATCCCTGCAAGCTCATGTAAGATAGAAGTAAAAAGTGAACTCACAGACAGACAAGGAATGCTGTAATCACTCCCGCACCAAGCCAAAGACTAACGTATATTTCTCCAAAACCAAGAACCTTTTTGTGTTTACTGAGTGAGCTCTTTCGCCCCGACATAGGATAAAGGTTTGAGTTCGGTGGGGACAATCGTGCCATTGGATGCCAGTGGGCATTTTTTCTCCCAGGGATAATCATCCACAGGACGGCAGAGCAACAAGAATCGCTGGGGAGAGAGAGGAATAAAGTAAAATTCAACAAGGAAAAAAAATGAATGTAGAAAATGAAAGCTCTACAGATGAGTAAAAGAGCTAAGTATCATTCACCAATAGGGGTGAAAAAAATACATGAGAATGTGTCCTCTGTCAATTTATGTATAACCTAGTCAAAGGCATAATCTGATCATTTCCCAGTAATGTACAACTGTGGTGTAAAGGGGGCACAGCTTCATGCACAACATGAAAAACTCAAAATCTGCAAAAAATGTTATTGTTGGTGTTGTTGCAATTCCTACTGGCCACCAATAGAGCTCAGTAAACATCTGGTGTTTATCAACCTCCTGACTTTTATGCCTCTTTTTAAAAATGAGAGAAAAACAAATACCAAATCAATGAGGAAAAAAAAAGAATTTTTGAAAATTATTCTCACCTGTCGCAGAGTGCCTTTTCCTACTGATATTTTATACAGCACAAACAGCGGGATCATTGAGAGGGAGATGGTGGCTATAAACCAGCCGATGATGTTAGCCCAGACTGGATACACGTAAGTGTTGCTGAACTTCAGCGGGGAGTATTTAATAATGGAGAAGATGAATGTGCCCTGTGATGTTGGGACAGAAAATAGACAATTGTTAATCTCAGAAATCTTGTTCTATCTATCTGTCTGTCTGTCTGTCTGTCTGCTCAAATATCTCCGCAAAGCTCTCACACGTCCTTCCTCTATAAAATTTGTATAGGAAGTATACAGTATACATTATAGCTTTTGAATGGTTGTGTAAAAGATTAATTTCCTATTAATGTTTCATTTCACAGAAAAAGGGGTAACTACTCTCTAAAGACTTTGCAAAGGTTGCTGGAGTGCGTGCTCTAACCATAGTGTCTTTGGGAGGGATGAGTCTGAACATATAGTCTATCTTTTCAGATTTGATGTCTTTAAGTCCTGCTAATGTGCTGCAGATTTGGGGTTCGGATTTGGCCATATCTAAGCATGCAGGCAGGCAAGGGGGACTCAAGGGGAGTCGTAGAGGCGAAGGTAGAGATGAGTAACATAGGGTTATGATAATACAATAAATCTGCTGTGTCTGCATATGTGTATACATGTGCATCTATACCAGAACTCTCACTGAGCATATTAGGTATGTGCATGTGTGTCCTTCATTTCTCTAAAGAACATCTGGAAAAGTTTATTCAAACAGAGCTACATACTTCAAATGGGATAAAGAAATCCCTCGGTGTGTCTGTCTGTTTTTTTTTTTTTTACAGTTTGATTATTATGCAATATTAATAGATTTGGACTGTCTGAGTGTAACCTACAATCATTAATATTCATACATTCATATCAATTTATTTGAACCTCAGGAGCCTGAGACAGAAGAACATAAGGAATTGCTCAGTTTTAATCAGCTTGCTGGCTTCTATGCATGATCAATTGCAGCGTGAACTGTGGGCTAACTTATGCTAGCTAGCGTCAGTAAAGCATTGCTGGCAGGTTGACACTTGGACGCTGTACATTGATCACAGTAGCGTATGTACTGCAGTCACTGCCTCACCTATGTCTGCCAGCTTCTATTGTTCCTCATGCATCAAGTGTCAAATGATGCCAACAGAAACAGAAAATGTCTGTTGTTACTTGGCCTGGGTCAGATAGCCTTTACAGGAGCAAGATCAGTTTCCCTGATTAAATATTACTGGTAGCAACACATTTACTGGTTTTTGGGACTTAGTTTTGTTTATTAGTCCCCATCTGAGCCCAAGAAAAATGCAAAAATGTTTTAAAATAACTCATAGCTAAAGAAATTACATATTTCAGTTTTCCAGACTTTCAGTATCATCTCTTGCAAGTCTCTTTGCACTACTGAATGTGTCAGAGAAATAGGTATAAATATGGAGGCGATAAACAAAAACAAATGAAGTGATGGTAAGTAAACAGCTGAACACTTACGAAGCAGATGAAGGGAGTGACATAGAGCCAACAGTATTTCATTATTGGGTACGGACGGTAGCCAATCATGTCTGTGATGTTGCCATAGAAACGTTCAGCGCCTGCAGGGAAAAGGTAAAGTATGTGAAAGGCAAAGTGTCAGTCTTGTATAGGATGAACAGTTTGCATGAGGGATGTAAATAACAAGAAAATATCAGAAAATATAATAAGTACTGTACTTATTTTGGTTAGGGTTAGGGTTAGGGTTAGTGCACCTACAGATATTTACCTCAACATTTCCTAGATTTTCCCCAGCACCTACTACTGTTTGAAAGTCGTAAGCACAGCTCACATACTCAAGTCCAATTACTGAGAACTAACAATACCCTCAAAACAATAGTAGCTTTTTCAGTGACTATATTAGAAACCAAGTGCTACAGAACAACAGAATGAAGAGGATAATGCTCCCATCAACCTTCTTTAAGCGGTGAACTATACATGCATCAGGATTCTTATTCCAAAAACCTTTTCTCATAATCTATATAAGAACTTTATCTAGGTTATTGTAAATGTGATATAGCATTTACATAGTGGGTTATACTGCATTTGACTGACCATAGACCCATGCAATGCTGACTGACTGGCACAGGGAGAGGAGGAGCAATGTGGTGCCACTGCAAACATGATGGTCCAGCAGCTGGAGCAGGTACATCCCGCCCTAACATCAACAAAAACACAAACAACAATCATCAGCATCAACTGAGAAAACATCATTATCAACAATAGCATCAGTTATAACAAATTCAAGTGATCATCAATAATCACAATAACATCAACACCATCAGCAAGCACAGCAACAACAAAAGGTTCCCCCAAAGATCATTGCCTTTAACATTTTAACAAGATCGCACTACGTCTGATCATGACTATATTAGATACATGTAAATGTGCACATTTATCAGTAAATG
Source organism: Neoniphon sammara (assembly GCA_900302535.1). Taxonomy (NCBI): domain Eukaryota; kingdom Metazoa; phylum Chordata; class Actinopteri; order Holocentriformes; family Holocentridae; genus Neoniphon; species Neoniphon sammara. The sequence continues at coordinate 12,329 of OMKZ01003039.1, read as the reverse complement.
TACACATTTATCAGCTGATTCATCCGGTAAATGTGTTTATTTGCTGATTAATCTGAGTCAAAACACTAATCACTAAAGGGAAATTCTTTCTCACAGACCTGTTATGGATAAAATGCACAACATGGGAAAATTACTTCTTTGGATTGACCTTTGTAACAAACTGAGAATTGTGAGACACATTAACCTGAAAATGTTCACATGTGCACATTTTAGTGCTAATGAGGCCACAATATAAAAATAAATTAATGAATAAACAAAATATGTTCATATGTACACATGTTCATATGTACTCTGTTCAGCTACCCTCTTTCTAATTACAAATATACTAAAGCATGTTTTGTTTCTATATGAGCCAAATTTCATCTGCAGGTTTTTCAAAACATTATCAGTGTTTAATTCACTTTGAGTGAATTTACTGACAAGTTAGATTTATATTATAATTATACCAATTGCCTCACTTAGTGCTTTTGGGTCTAGTTGTACAAAGTGCCAAAGACGGTTAAGGATGGTATCATCTGCATAAAGATTAATTATACTATAATGGTTTTGTCAAATTTTGCAAATAAAGGGGGCTCACGGAGGTTCACACTCACACGATAATGAATAAATGATATGGATGACTGAAAACGTTTCATTTTTAGTTTATCTAAAAATTAAAAAGTAACTTTTCCATTCTTCCTCATTAGTGCATGAGGGCAAGCTTCCGTGAGTCACCTTTTCTTCAAGTTTATCTTTGGGAGTGCCGACGGACCTGAAAGTCTCTTGAACGAAGCGTAAGGTAAACATTTTGACGTCAAAAATTTGAAAATACCGATGACATAAAATGTAAGCAGGGCTGGACTGTGTATTGAGCCTTAAGGCACACCTTTGTTGCATGTAAGAACTAAATGTGCACATTTACCAATTTATCACTTTCCCCACTTTTCTGATCAGTTTTAAGATACATATGGGTCTGGTACTGATCTATGAGCAAATGTATGTCTCTATATCATATTTTCACTCATTGACTGATTGTATTTTTACAGCCTTAACGCTGGGTTCAGATTGAACACAGACGTGTCTCTAAGTGCAGCCTGCTTCCTTTCGCTGCCCATGTCAACCAACTGGACTGTCCAGACTGGACACACCATCCAGTCTGGGTGGGCGGCTCACTTTCTGCAGCCATTGTTTAAGAAAACACACTGAAAATACAGTATAAATGGGGGGTGAGAGAGCGAGAGAGACACACACACAGAAGCAGAGAGAGAGAGAGAGTGACAGAGGATGGACCGGTGTGGAGAAATAGATTCTGATGTGAACAGCCAAGTTCCTGTTCATACATGAATTTATGTTACGCAGCACTTCATGTCCAGTCTGAACCATTGCTGTAACATCTTTTGAATAAATAAGACTTACCATAATGTAATGCTGTTTTATTAATTGTTTTTCACCTCCCTTTTACTTTTATATTGCTATTTTATTACTTTTAAACCTTGCTCTTATCTTATTTTCACAACATTACTTTAATTTTTTCTTTAATATTTGTACAACTTTATAAAACTCAGAAGTGCTATAGAAAGAAAAAAAAGAAAAATAATTTATAGAATATTTTTGTGACTGTACTTCTTGTACTGTACCAACCTCAGTGACCAGGGAGAGCCCAAGGATACAACACACAGTGCAGATAGCCAGCAGAAGCAGCTCTCGCCTGAAACCTCGCCGCAGGTGAGTGGGAAACAGATCAACCACTGATGTCATCAGACACTCCAGACCCACAAACTGAAAGGAGACCGTGGAAGAAATCAGAGTCAACACTGTAAATTGTTTCCCTGAAAAAACATGTATGGGTTGTCTTAAGTTCAGTTATAGCAATAATGTTGATTTTATGCTTATCATTTCTCTACACAGTGTATAGGACATCTATAGAATCTCATCTGTCTCTCCTTGGCTCTTAATCTCTTTATTTCCCCAGCACTCTTACACAGTTGTCATGTTAACACAGGAAGGCCTCCACGCTTTGCATGAACTATTTTGGCTACTTGTATATTTAGGTGGAATTTATGCTTATTCTACTGCTGTAACTTGCTCTGTCCAAACCAAGGTCCAACGTGTGCAGCAGTGCCTGAACAATCACCTAAAACATCCCTTCCCTCTTGATTTGGAGTCCTGGAAGATTAGCTTTGGGAGAATGCAAATAAAAATAACCTAATTCATTCATTCGTTCATTCATCCATCCATGCATTCATTCAGTCATTCAAGGTAGGTTGTTTATTTACCTGACTGTCCAAGCCAAGTAGAATTATCATGAGGAAGAAACACACCGACCAGACCTGAGGCATCGGCATCATGGACACAGCACGAGGGTAAACAATGAATGCCAGTCCTGGACCTACACACACACACACACACACACACACACACACAATTTTCACTCTATCTGTCTCTCTCTCTCTCTCCACGCCCACACACTCATTCATTCTCTGGCAGGTAAACAGTGGCGTAAGGA
>OMKZ01003034.1:1348-17808 GCA_900302535.1 Neoniphon sammara | reverse complement strand
AGATGGGGGATGGGGCGAGAGTGATGGAGAAACAGCGGAGATGAGAGGAAGAGAGAGTGAGAGAGACGGGGAGACAAGAGGTGTGGCTCATCAATTCTGAGGGTGAGTTCAGCGTGGCGAGGCTGCTGCAGCATGTAGGTGATCCATCACTGTGCCTGGGCCTCAAGCTCCAGCTCTCCCTCTCTCTCTCTGTCTGTCTCTCGCTCTCCCTTTCTCTCCCTCTCTACCACCCCCCCCCCAAAATGCTTCTGAATGCCTGTGATAGATGTTTGGCGAAGGGCCGTCAATTCACTGTCAGCCCTGCATTACCATTACTACTGCACTCCCTCATATGAGGCGCTGGTTAATCTCCCTCTCTTTTTGTCTCTCTCTCTTTTTTGCCTCTCTCTCACTCTCTCGATCTATCTATCTCCTATCACCCTTCCGCTTCCTCTCTGTCAGGGACAAAATTGCATTTTGTTGCATTGCATTTGCAGGGGGGAACAAGGGTGCCACTGCACATGGGCGCATTGCATCACCTGTTTACTGAGGTGGCAAAGGCGGTAGGCACCTGCTTGCTCGCACTCTCTCCGCATTTCCCTGCTGTTCTCGGTTGAGAGGTTATTGAAATCTAGCTCCGTGCAGAAGGCCGCCTTTCCTGAGGGAGGGAGCGGAGTGGGTGAGTCACAGAGGATGGAACAGACAGACAGAGGCTCTCCTGATAAGGTCAGGCTGCACATCGCTGCCGCAGGCAACAAAATTAGCTCTCTTTATTTACAGGGCATTTTCTGCCATAGCCTAGCCTGCCGCCTGCCTGCCTGCCACCAGGGATACCGGCTGGGCCAGGGATGTGTACTTTGATTTCAAATTGCATTTCAATAGAACAAGAAACAGACCAAATAACGGAGGTATTTATACTGTTGGCACCTCTCTGCTGTGTCGTAACGTCCACATAATTTGACAGGGTGTTTTTGCTTACTCATTCTCTCTCGTTTCCTTTCTCTCTCTCCCTCTCTCTCTCGCAGTGTGAAACTGCAGGGCAAAACACAGACTGGTGGGAGGTTGATTCCTTTCAGAAGAACAAATCTGCGATATTTGTGCAGCACTCCATTAATTTGTCATGACCAAACAGCAAGAAGTGCAATCAGTCTGTGAGCGAGTTTCATTATGTGCAGAAATTAGCCCTTTTGTGAGAGACGGGGTCGGATGAGAACAAATGAGTGAAGAGCTCTCATTGGACAGGGAACCTGACTGAAAGAAAAAAAAAAAAAAGAAAGGCAGAGTCTTTTGTTCATGGCTCAGAGGGCCGGAAAGGTGTGCTTCACGACTGTCACTGTGTCACCGGCTTTCGTGTCAACTGTACAGCGCACGACTGCGGGGGCGGGATTGTTTGTAATGAAAAATGACGACTCATAGGAGCAAAGACGACAACTGGCACAGAGAAGTCAACAGTCAACTTTCACTGCAATGACACAAGGAGAGCGAACAACCTGCTATTGAGGTATGTGTGAGAGGAATAATTTTATGAAACATCTTTCTTTTTTGTAGCTTTGGAGTTTTGGAGAGTGGCCTACAGTTTTCTGTTTAACCCCATCGCTAAGCACAACAGCACAGAGATTTTTTGAGAGAGAGAGAGGGAAGAGGAAAAAAAAAACACGAGAGGATGTGAATGAAAGACTTTGAGCAGTGTGAGAGAAAGTGTAAGGCAAGGGATTTGTGTGTGAGTGTGTGTGTGTGTGTGTGTGTGAGAGAGAGAGAGAGAGCGAGAGAGAGGGAGAATAAGAATGCCATGAGTATGTTCCGTCTTCTCTGTGTGGCCCACTTATCAGCCAGGCAGCAGGGCAGCCTTGTGCTTACAGAGTCCTATTGGCTGATTCATATCACCGAACCACAGTTGGGATGATGGCACTGAATGAATCACCCTGCATGGCAAAGGGGGGAATATATTAGCTCTTACCACTCTTGTTAAGTGAATGGAAAACCACATGCGCTGGTCCCGCGGGGCCAACTTACCAAAACATGCACACTGCTTGACTCGCAGAAATAACACTCAGGCCTAAAAGCAAGATTCACTTTCAGCGCGCATACACAGTGACACATACTGCAGGCATGCACATTTAGACTCACTGCGCTGGAGAGCAAGGATGGGGATGAGTGTGCCAGTGAGGACGAGTGACAGTGTGTGTGTGTGTGTGTGCAAACCAAGGCTCAAAACATACTTCCAAGTAAAACAAGAAGAGGGTTGAAATGCACTTAAAGAAAAATCACACACGTTTGTGTTTGCATTTACATCCACCTCATATTTTTACTTTACTTCTAGGGTCTATTTTCCCAGTGTACTCCAGCTCAAAAAGATACCCCACTATGTCAGAAAATGCCACATGTGCTTCCTCAAAATCTCTTGCTGCTGTATAATGTGCTAAATAGCTTCTGGCAATGCTTGCTTTGCCAGTGTAGCACAGTTTGGACCAATAGGATTGTGACTTACTGGCGAATGACTACATTGCTCGAGCTGAATTCGCATACGGTCTTTCATGTCAAATTAGGACTAATGTTCAAAAGCAGTTTCTTTTCTGATAACATTTTAAAGTGTTTCAACTTCATGTTTTACTTTGCAATATGTTTTTGAGCCATAGTTCGTAACACTCATTTGAGTGAATGGGCAGATGACTGAAATTGAAATTGTCAATGATCAAAATGCGACCAGCAGCAACTGATGAGTGACGTTCTATGGCTATATCATGAAAAGTAACAGGTACAGGTCAATGTTTTCGCAATCTTCCATATTCCTTAAAGGCAATCACAGTATATGGGGCCCAAGCCACAATCATAATGTAGCACAGTAACAGTTTTGGGGTTGGGTAAGCAAGTTGTTTAGCTATATGTTGTAATAGAAACAGAAATGAATAATTTATTGCAGCTGCTCACCATGTGCTGTGCAGGCTACATGTGTGCAAATGTAAGGTGATTTTGGCATCGTAATATGGCCTGCTCTCAAGTCTTCCCATTTTATAACTGAACATACTGTATTCAAACAGTAATGTCCTTTAGTTGAAATAGGCTTAATGGACTGTTTCAGCCCAACATGCACTCCACCCTCTGCTCCATCCAAAGGCAATTTTGGAATAATGACAAAATCAGTGCCTTAGCACAGCATGGTAGATCCTAGGAAGATTGGTAACATAATAATGATTAGTGTTTTTATGATAAGTAGGCTATTGTTTTTTTCTTCCTTCAGATTACAAGCCTTATGCTACACTCATCTGAAAAGAATAATAAAACTGCTGAAAATTTTAACTAAATTTATAAAACTAGCCATGGCTGAAATGTGGCCAAACAGCAATATGCCCACTCTGACAACAGCATTGTGTTAAGCTGGCAGCGTTCTTGTTGTGGAGACCAAATTCAGCTCGTTTGTATGCAAAAGGACAGGGTCGTGGAGAAAAAAAAGCACTGCATGGTTTTCAGATGCTGTGTTCACAGCCTTGCTGGCCTAACTAGTGGAATTGACTAGCCCACAGTGTGTGATCGTCCACAACTTGCCTAAAATATCACATGATTTGTTGTGTCCCCATGTGAGAAAGCGCCTCCATTATCAATTCCGGTTGTTTGGCACAATACGGCGCAACATGAAACCACAGCATGTGTACTCAAATTTTTACACTGGGACACATTTGTTTTGGGCAAGTTCATTTTCATGCTAAGTATGCTGCTGCTTTTGATCTATGTCCATGTATGTGAACAGAGCAGAACAATGCACCTTCTCAAGTCCTGGCTGTTAGAGTGTGGGGCACGTGGTGATCCAACGCTTTGTCTTTACAGCCCTAATCAGTGACGACACCTGAAGGCATTAAAACACCAGGCTGGGCCATCAAATTAATGACTCACACAAGGAAAACTACGTCCCTGCGCCGCTGTAATCACCACTGCTGCTGCTGAGAGAGAAGACTTTAACCGTCCTGCACATTTTATTCACCAAGTAAGTTCCTTCTCATCAATAAACATCCTCATAACTGCATTTATGACTGACTGAGATCCACCTCATAGAATATTAATGTTCAAGAAGTCCAGAGTAACACTCTTTGTTTTAGAGTGGTTATGGAGTGCAGGCCACAGCTCAGAATAGCCGCATGACTCAGCCAAAAGTTGAAACTGTTGTTTATTTTGAAGTCAGCAGGGAGACAGTCAACTAAGCAAAGAGACTCAGGCAGACGAGGTGATAGTCCAGGAAATAAACAGACAGACGGCGGGACAGGCAGGCAGACAGATGAGGAGACAGGTGTTGAGATAAGCAGGGAGACAGGGGGACGGTGAGACAGGCAAGCAGGTGAATGCAGCCTGTCGCCATCGCTGGGGGCTGTGGAGGATGTGATGTGGCAGGGCAAAGAGAGATGAGTTGAATGCCCAAGCACAGGCCCACAGGGGAAGGAAGGGGAGTAAGACACACCCAGAGCAGCAGGGGGGCATTGATTTTGCCACAACCACCGCTGGTGTTGAGAGATGAGAGAAGGACAGGTCTGCAGGTGTCCCCTCCACCTCCTGCACACACATTCACAGGTGTCACAGGTAGCCCCGCACTGACAGATCCCTGAGGAGTGGAGGGAGGCAGGGTGAGATAAGCAGACTGCACATGGCAAGAGATACGGCTTCTACCTCTGATATGGGAATATTGTTTAACAGTGAAGAACATTATCTAGGTGATTAGTATGTATTGCAAAATGAACCCCAGGCCTTTGGTTTTATCACATGCCTGGTGTGAGCTTCTATTCCTGGAAATCTGTCTTGCTGCCTGTAAGGCCGTCTTTTAAAAATGATGCTGGAGGTTTGCTTACAGAGACGCCATGCGGAGACCTAGGCCCTGCATGGTGGTAGATTGACCTGAACATAAATTATCTGGGAGGAAAGCACACTGAAAGCTACACCCCTGCTAGTAGAGATGCACGGCCTGCCCAGCTGAGCTACATATTCGCACACACTAGCCTAACTGTTCTTTCTCTCTTTCTATCATTCACACGTATGATGTTAAATGGTCCTTGAATCAAAATTTGTTTACAACAAGAGAGGGCCTTCTAGGAGAGGCTGAAACAGGCAAGAGTGAGTAATATATAATACAGATGGAAAAGAGGTCTATCATTGAGACCTCCTGCATAGATAATGCTCTGAATTGTAGTCCAGCCTTCAGATTAGCCAGGAAGACGAGGAAAAAGAAACAATTTTGTTCCCCAGATGCCTTAAAAACAGGCAACTTCTCCTTCACTTTACATCTCACACTGTGCCTGCTGCTGAAGCTCTCTCAGATAGAGAGGTGCTACTTTCAGCTGAGCTACAGGGAGGCAGTCGCGCACAGACACACACAGGCACACACATATACAAACAAACAAATGAGAAGGAGCAAAGGCAAAGACACACCAAAAGCTCTTTGTGCCAACCACCCCCTGCTTTAGGGCTGATTTATTCGGAGAGCAGGCTAGGTGTGAAAGTCATCTACTTCCTGTGGAGGATATTCAGTGGTATCAGTCCCTGCTCCTCCAATCCATCCATCCATCCATCCAACCACCCCACAGCTCTCCACCTCTTGCTCTGCGTTGCAGGTTGCTGTTGCTCTGACAGTGAAAACAGGTGTCTAGGCTATTAGTATGAGTCTCTCTGTGCCACCTCTTCTATCCCACATGTCTGCAGACAGGCATAAATCAAGGCTGTGTGAATGAGCGCTAATCAGTCAGGAGCTTGCCACAAATGCAACAAGGCAGTGTCCTTTTAGTCTCATTATCCATCCACCCACCTGTGCTACCTAATCAGGGTCTTTAGTCTGATTATCATTCACCAAATTAGGCAAGAAGTGATGCAAAATAGCTCAAAAATAGCCAAAACTCAACGCTACAATAGTGCAATCCTGTTTGCATTTTTCAGTCAAGTCTTAAATGTGACTTTGCCTCTCCAGTCGCAACAGCAGAGTCTCTCCATCTTCCTTCACAAGATGAACACTCATCTATTTGAGAAATATCTTACGTCACTGTCTCCCCAGTGAATCATACCATTCTCCAATATCTTTCTCCTACTTGCTCTAATTTGTTCTCATAAAAAAGACTGCTGCTCTCCTTAGCTCTTATTTTTATTTCATTTTCCAGCACTTTTTTTGCAAGAGTATTGTCAGGACACTGATGCTCACCCTTCAACTCCTTAGTAAATCACTCTAAGAACATCAATAAAATGCCTGAAATGTAAAACTAACAATACAGCAAAGACAGAAAGTGTAGCATTCCACAACTAGTATTAGTGCCGAGTTTCTTTTATTTCTCTCAACCTAAGGTCTCAATCACGCTTTCTTATATTAGCCCTCACATCAGCACCCATGTCACAACCTCACTCAGACAAGCATACAGTCCAAACAAACTCAGTTAGATTCGACAACACTAAAGAGATGGGTGTCAAAGTGAGAGATGGAAAGTTGAGCATCTGTCACAGTGCTGAACCATTTGGCTGAAATCAAAGGGAGATGAGGGCCTTCAAAGGACAGGCAAACCGTGTCTGAGGCCAGACATGCTCTGGTGTGCTCTGGAGATAAGGGCTAAGAGGTTATATTGCTTTTCTTCCGTCTCTCCCTTTGTTCTCCTCTGTCTTAAGGGAGAGGGAGGGAGACAGAGAGGAAAAAATAAAAGGAGAAAAAGGCAGGAGAGAAACAGAGGGAGAGAGTGACAGAGAAAGAGAGCGAATGAGTCATGAGCAGGTTGCTCGTCCCCCCGCCACAGCGCGCCGTGTTGATCAAACACTCGTTAGTAGAATTTGCTCGGTGTTTCCGGATGGCGAGGGTAATGAGTTGAGGTGGCTGAAGCAGAGGGGTGTCGGGCCGTGATGTGGATCATTTCTGACAGTATCTGAGTACTTCTGCCTTCCAGCCCTTCCCTTTCCCTGCCTTCTTCAGCATGCTGCAGCAGAGCTGTTGCCTCCAGCGTACCTTTGACTGGGAGCACTTTGACTCAGCTGGATGCAAGACATGAGCTAAATAGCAGAGTAATCCTCAATGGGATTGTAAAGTGAACACACACGCTACCTCAAATCTCAAGGCGTTTGCAAGTTTGCTTTCTTGGCATCAGGTAAAAAACACCTCAGTTGGCAACATCACCTACTGGATGAATGTGGCCATTGTAGAAACGTCATTTTAACCCACCTGCACTGCGTGCAAGAGTGCATCACTGTTGCTCTGTTTCTTGGCTTCACAAATGCTCAACCTCGCTCCCCAAATGGAAAGGTTTGAAGATTTGCAATTTAGTTTTCTTTTCAAAACCTGAAATGTTCTCCCAATAGGTAAGCGTCGTGTTACAACACGCCTGTTAGTGATGCTGTACAATGGAGGAATAGGGCATGATTTCACAAACACATAGTGGAATTTGTTGCTGTCCTTGAGAGATTATAGACATACATTTTGGCATCTATGCTGGTAAGCAAAATTCAAAAGGTCAAGCCAATGTTATTGCTTTGGTGGTCATTTTAAAAGATTTTCAAAGTCGGGGGCGAAAAAACAAAGGCCACCATTTGGCATTATTGGATTGGAACAACAGTGTTTGTCAGATACATTGATTTTTCTGCTGCTGGTTCCCATTATGTTGATGTATGCAGTATGTGAACTGCCACATATGACCCTGGAGCAGAGCATATAGAGCACGCCTAACACCAACAGATTAGACTGTTAAGGAGGTTCATTCTCCTCTAGCAAGGACAAGTCAGTGTGATGGGTGTTCAGGGTGATGATGGGGGATGGGTGAACGAATGGCTTACTTTGTGCTCTGTTAGAGCACTACGTGCTGAAGGTCTAGCCTGCCATGACACCCTCACATCCTAACCTCGTTCCCAGGCATTCTCCTCTGTGCAGATTAAGGGCATGAACACACATAGCATCTTTTTTTCCAACCGCCACCGCCTTTTTTACATGGAATCCTATGGGAAGTGACGCTTTGCGGCCGCTCCTGAAAAAGAGGTGGACCAAACGTTTTTTGTTTTTTGTTAAGGCTACTCCAGTCTACTTACATCCAGAGAAACAGCTAACACTGGAATTAGGGCTGGGCAGTATGTTGATATTATATCGATATTGTGATATATCGTCTGGGATTTTGATTTTCCTAATATCATGATATGGCATAAATGTGTGGTTTGAAAATGGTTTGTATTAGAGTAAAGGGATGCAGTTTTCTTAACTTACTGGATTGTTCCATCTGTTCTAATACTTAGCGTACCTCTACCTGCTTGGTCATCATATCCACATTACTAATTATTCTTTATCAAAAATCTTATGTGTAAATATCTTATTGAAAGTACCAATACTCATTTCTACAATATTAACATCAAAATCAACGTATCTGGTCAAAGATATCTTGATATTTGATTTTGTCAGTATCACAGTCATTTAAACTGCCTCATACTGATGCTTTACACTGGAATTAAGAAAAAAAGGGGTTTTAATCTTACATAAGTGGGTTAGTAATATGAGTCATTGTGAGACGACTAAACAGTGTGACATGTGTTAAGTCAAATCATTGTCATATTGTCTTAGTAACACCAAGTAACACCAAGCCTGTGAAAGCAGGATCACATAACACTGGCGGGTATCTGGTCCCACAATAAATTGGGCAATATACCAGGCATGAACAAATCTAACAGTTAATCGAGGTTATTTGCTAATGATAAACAGAGAGCTTGGTGTGTCAAGGACAAAGTCTCAGATGTTAACCACGCAACACAGAGGCTAACTCATAGTGCCTGTCACGCTCAAGTTTATGGAGCAGTGTTTGTGTGTGTGTGTGTGTGTGTGAGAGAGAGAGAGAGAGAGAGAGAGAGAGACCGAGACAGGTCATGTTCAACAATGCAACATCCAAGATGTTGTGCTCCACTGAGACTAAAAAAAGCCCTCAATAACATGACATTTTTATTCCATTTGATTCCAGCCCTGTATTCTTGCCCTCATGCAAGAGGGACACTGCTCAGAGTATGGGCCTAGGTCTAGATGTCCTCTGCATTGGTTGTCAAACGACATAGAGCTAATTAACTCTAGAGAGGAAAATGGAGGCTCTGCAAGGGGCAATAAACATTCTCCATTAAAAGCCATCTAATTAGAATGCAAGCTACAAGGGCCTGAAGGAGAACATAACAAACACAGAGGCCAGTGTAATTGTCAACCAAGCTCTGAGGAAAGCAAACATAATAGACATAATCAGCCTGGCACCTCCTATAAGGTCATGATGGAATGCTGTGGCAAACATTTCTCCGTATCTGACTGCAGTTTCCAGATGGCGTTTTCTTCAACCGAGGAAAAGGTCACAGACATTTCAGTAGTCGTAGTTCAGACACCACGCCATCAGTTAGTCTGATCTAACTGCTGTTACCTGGCAAGAGGAGCATGAAATACACAAACCTCACCATGTGAATTCCCCCAAAGTCATCCTTAATTTAAGAGTTTTGGTTTTCTAGTGTCAGGCCTAAACACCAGATTTTTGCTTGGAGCAGAACAAAACAACGTGTACAAATAAATGGGATTTATCAGAGAGGCTTCATTTGTCCTCTGTGATCACTCTACATTTATAATCCTTTAATGTTTTTCATTTACAATCGCATTTTATTTTAAGCCAACACAAAATGCTACCCATTGGAACTGAACCAGTGGACGCACTGAGATGAAAATGGTATCGAACATCTTGTCTCAGTCTGGGTGAGTCGGAAAAAGGGTATTTTGCCAAAACTGAGAATTCCTTTAAGCCCACGATATGCAAGCTCCCCCGTCTCCCATGGACTGCCATTAAATGTACAGACTTAACATTGCACCAAGTATGCGGACATTTGCTTGCAGCGTTCTGTTCGACAGCGGCTGGATTTCACACAAGATCGATTTAGTTTCTAGTGCATTGCTGCCTAAATTTTTCCAGTGCTTTTTGAAGTAAGGGGCAAGGCAGCAAAAGTCAACAAAGTCAAAAGTTATAGGGGAGACTATGATTTTCAAGTCAGCCAATGTTCTGTCCACTCAAGGCCTTTAGGCCCAGTGGTTGATCAATAGTAATAGAAACGCCAGCAGGGCTCCAGAGCCCTTTGCCAATTTAACTCCCTTTACCATGACCCACTTCTTCCTCAAATATCACAGCTGCTTACCAGGATAGATTACATGCTTCTAATGGTGATAAGATGAGGGTGGAGGATGAGAGGGAAGGAGAGATGGATGCAGAAAAATTGAGTGTGTGTGTGTGTGTGTGTGTGTGTGTGTGTGTGTGTGTGGGCATGCATGTGTGTGCACCGGAAGCCATCACCATCTCCAGCAGCTTGGAAAACACTGTGAGGCCTTTCAAGCGGCACACAGACAGGTGACTGAATCTACAGCATGGCATCCAACACTGTCCATTGCTCAATTTGCCTCACTTGCATAGGCCTGCTTCACATACAACATATGGCTTCATGAACAATTTATGCATCACGCTGGGCACATTATGAGTTCCAGTGTCAGGTAAATGTGTTTCGAGCGACAGGGAAGACTGATTTTGACTGCGCGAGAAAATAATGAACAGACAAATTCATCTCTATAAAAGCTTAAAGGATTCTATATTGTTCATTCTAGCAGACAAAGTAAGCAGACTGCAACTGCCTCCTATCCATATAATTGACAATGTGTTTATATTTATCTCATATTTGCAGCCTTTTGTTGTTTTTGCTGTAGCTAGGTTTACAGTACAGTATGTTCTCTTTGTTATGATTTCTTTATTCTGTGGTATTGAAAAGGATGAAAGAAAATATTGTATTATTTTGAACACTTAATTTGACTACACACCTTTACATTTTAGCATTTTGCCACAACTCCTATAATTCTGTTCTCATGTGTAAATGCTGTACATTTCAATGCAAGAGAAAATACTTCCAGGTTCTTCATTTGTTAGTTTGCATGGAATGATGCAATACTGTGATGTAAGGACAAAATGTTTATATGTGTGTAAGGACAAAATGTTTTATATGTGTGTGTGTGTGTGTGTGTGTGTGTGTGTGTGTGTGTACATACATATACAGCATTGTCATACAATAGTCAAAGGGTGTGGCTATGTACAGTATATCAATTTTATTTTCTTTTTTTATCACTGATCATTAAGAGTGAGAGCCAAAGAGAAGTGGAGAGAGGAAGACAACATGGGCACAGAGACATCTGCTAAGGAAAGTAATGATGATGCTGTTGGGGGGAATAAAACATGGACATCACGTTTGCTAGTATGGACTCTCCAGCTGTCCCCTGGGGTTAGTGGGTTGAGCCAGGGATGAGGGCTGGGCTGGGGGGAGAACAGACTTAGGGATGGTGCCAGCTCAATTCTTATCCAACAGGCCAAGCAAACAGTAAATGAGGCGTGCTTGTTATAAAAGCAGTCTGTTGGGGCTGGCTAGACACAGCAATCTACAGATCCTCACCACACCAAAGTTGTGATCAAGTGTAGTCTTCATCAACTTGCTCTCTCAGGTGAAATGTGCAACACACTGTCTAAAAGAGGAACATGTCTGTGCCCTGGGTGTAGTGTGTGTGTGGAGTATGTAGGACACAGGGAGGTGCAGAGATAGTCAGAACTTTCATCTCATGAAAACATGTCTTTTCATGAATGAGCATTTCCGAAGGGAAAAATCTCTTCCCCCAACACTTAAGACCTTGAAAATATCCTCGGAGACACCATCTGTGTGGCAGCGTACTAAATAAAAACAGGAAACCTATTACGAGACAACATGGTGTGGCAAACATACAACAAATTATAAACTGCATAAATCAATTACAGGGCATGATGATGATAATAGGTCACAACAACAGCCATAAGCATAATCAAAACAATAGGAGCAGTGTTGAAGTGGACATGTAGGATTGCATGTATTCCACATCTTCAAGAGTCTATAAATCAATGGCAAATGTACCCTGATGGGCCACGAGTTTGTACAGCAGGGTTAGTGGGCAAACTTTCATCTTTTTGGTATAAGGCCAAATATACAAAAAAAAACAAAACAAAACTCAAGAACACTGATGTACTCCTTCCCCCAAATCAAACAGAATTTGAATTCAAAGGTTGGGTTAAGGATAGCTGTGATGTTCAGAAATGTATTCATGTCAGTTTGTGTCACAGCACATTCTGCCAGTGTTTGTGCTGTCACTCCAAATCCATGTTATTTTTTGTCACCTGGGTGGAATAAGCCTCTGACACAGAAAATAACAGCCCCCCCCCCTTCTTTTTCTCAAACACAAGGTGGTGACCTCCCACCAGAATGTAAAATGCTTCTTTTTCTCTTTAAAAGCTCAGGGATGAATCACTAGAAAAAAGGGGACAGTTTCAGGGGCCTATGCTATTGATTCAGTTTCTATGACCACAAATACTTTAAAGAATAATAAGCCTATGCTTCAAGTCCCCATACCCTTTCACGGCTTGAAATGGCCTTGTCGTTACCTACAAATCACAGTTCTCAGCGAAGCGGCCCTCTCCAGAGCAATATGTCAATGACCACAGGGAAAAAAACAGAAAGCAACAGACACAAGCAAGCCTCCGAAAAATGTAATAGTTTTTGTTGAGGATTTAGCCTGTGGTGTGGGAATGTGGGAGTATCATTCATGTTCTAGACATAGCTGATCCTCTGGAGATATGGTGAATATTAAAAGGCTTTGCCGGAGCCTCCCTGCTGAATTCTCTTGACAGCTGATTGTTTATGACCTTCAAAAAAGGAGGAGGAAGTCAATGATAGCTCTCATCGTCTCTTCTGCATCACAAGCCAGCCTACCACTTTGAAAAGAAGAGGGTTGCGTTTTTAACTCCCAGCTTTTACTGCTGTCATCAGAACAGTGCCAGTCTCCTAGTGCTATTTATCACATAAGCCCAATTCTTTTAAGTGCAGCATGAATGTTCTGTAACAAGGCAATAGCTGTCTGCAAGAAACTTGGTGACTCAGAGAGGAAGAGCTAGTTAAATTGTTTGCATCAAACTACCCAAGACTGGACACTCAGCATGTGAGAAGCAGTAAAGAAAAGATATGGAAGTTAGAGCCTGGAGACTGCTGACAGGACATATTAGGCTGAAACTTTTCCCAAACTCATACGTTGGTCTATTGCTGACTATGGATGCAACTCCTCATGCAGTGCTCTTGTTTCACCATGCAATAAGCCAAAGCTGTCAACAGAAACAACATCAAAATAAAACATAGAAATCAAAATATAAAAATATAGTTTTTATTTTTTGTAACTTTCTAAATAAGCAGAGGGTTTCACCATATCCCCCCAAAAAACACTGACATGTTGCCAAGCTTGCATGTAGGCCTATTTTGGAAGCGACAAAAATAAAACTTCTTACAAGCCACCTGTCTTCGTTGCCTCCTTTTACGAAACGGAATCTAATGAAGAGCTTGGTGTTACCTCTAAAAATAGATTGGGGATAATTCCCTGAGAGATCAGGCATGAGAGAGTAGAATACCTCCATCTGTCAATTGAAACAATATGACTGTCTGTGACATGCTTTGTTGCTCACCAGCTGTAACTGCCTTCCTGAAGAGGTGCCCAGGGGAGAATTAAAAACAAGAAAAAGTAATATGTGAGGCATCAGAGACTAAGTCTGTTCATTATGTATGATTCAGCCTCCCCCTAAAATGGAGCCAAGTCTAGGACAGTATAACTCTCCTCCTCACACAAAGTGAAGCACAATATTCCTTGTGACAACAAAGGATAAGAAACTTCCTGAATGGTTCAACTGAACTCGTTGGTGGAAAGCTGATCAATTCTCAGTGAGGCCAATTTTTTCATTCAGTACTGAGTAGTGATGTAGCTTATTCATATTCTAATGTGTTAAAGCAGTAGAGTAAGATAAAAACAGGAGAAAAGATCCCTAATCAACATAGGTAACGTGTAAAAGAGCGTGATCAGCACTGAATAGCTCCGGTTTCTGCATGTCAGAGAAAGAAAGCCATTTGCAGTATTTACTATATCATGTGCTGCTGCTTGGAGGCTTATTTCATCAGTAGTTCACAGTCTGTCAGTTTAGTTTCTCCTGTGGCTGACCAAGTCTACCAGGGTGGTGGCTACAACGTGTTTCACTGGCATTCAGTGGTAAACAGCATTAGCTGAGAAAAATGCCAATGTCATGTATCATCTTCTTTTACTGGACCATCTTTAAAACCACTGGTCATGCAAATAGTTTACAGCATTTTATTTTGGCTATCCCACAGTCATGCAAGCATGCTAAAAAGTGGACCATTGTGAATGACAAGCCTTTGTTTTTCCTTGTAGCAAGTCTTGGTCTAATGAATTGAGATTACTTTTTAAGCAATGCAGCAGCCTACATCCTAGTGGCCTAGTGGTAGTCTATCTCATTATGCGATTGGCTTGAATTCCTCATCATAACCTTTTTCATTTTTTCTTTTCTTTTTTTTGGCAGCAAAAAGGCAGTTTTAACTGACCAATCAATACAGCCCATCAATAAAGACTGATGTGCTCTGGTATCTAAACCTATTACACTTTCCTGATCCATCTTCATTTGCACTAAATAAGGGGAGAGGGGCCAGGCTGGACTTGACTGTCTTTGGAAATCAGTCGACTCTTTCATTGTGGACCAGATACACTGAATGGCCAAGAAGATAAGTGCATGGTAGGGAAATCGGGGCCCAGGCTGCCTCCATGTGTTTGTAGATTAAGACAGGAGGCACCAGCATGCAACTACGATGACACTCGTCACTTGTAGGCTAAAATCTGCTTTAAATTCATGAAGAAAAGCTATGGTTACTGGACAAATAAATGGCTGGATAAATTAATAAGACAGAACATATTGCAAGCTTTGCCATGGGAGTGTCAAATATAGACAAAGAAATCTGGGCTTGTGAAAAAGACTCCCATCATGTGCTCAAGACCCCTCCCTATCCACCCCGCAAACACATGTACTGTAGTCCACACAAAGTTTGTCCCTGCATATTAATGTCGTTGGCAGCCTGCTGAGTGTTTTTGGCCACATGATGAAAAAAAAAAAAAAAAAAAAAAAACAAGATGTGAGAAAAATATGCATTTGCATTTTCTCTTAGCATATGGCTTCTAATTTTCATAGTGTCTTATCACTGCGTTATGGCTTTGGAATGGGTTCTGAGAGTGTAATTTTAGCCTATAAAGGTTATTGTGTAATTTTAGAGTCCTCAAACCCCCATGCTTGTGTGAAACCTAGCCCACAGGCAAATCTACCAGCCAAGCTTGCCCAAGCAAAAGCGTCACACACACACACACACACACACACACTGGAGTTAGTCAAAGGCAACAGAATGATAGCCGGAGGGAATATATTTAGGCATTCTGTTCTTTCCTTTCTCCTCCGCCATCCCATTTCTCTAGGCTATTTAGAGTGTTTAGTTTTCGTTATGCACAAAGATGGTCGGTTCTGCTGAATAATGACAGAGATGTGACAGAGAAATCGCAAGAGAAATAGGCAAATTTAAGGCAGCCAGTTAGAGGCTGTCTCCTCCCTCCATCCTGTTCAATCCATTCTACATACTACCTAGTGCCTGATGAGAGCATGTGAAGGCCCAATCTGTCAGTGTGCATGTACTGTACATAGCACAACTCAACCTCTTTCTGTCCTTTCGACACCAATTTGTTGAGTGGGTTGGTGATGACAGTAATTTAAGGAGAGTTCCCCTCTCCTTTAGACCATATGACTTGTTTCATACATGCAGAGGCATGGCTATGAAATCAAAACTCTGCAGCTGGCAGCTTCAGCTCACTGGCCGAAGAGATACAGCCAGGTGTGTTAGTGTTAGCCTGAATGACAGGTAACTAACGTAGCTAGTTAGTACCATTTATCACAATGTCCCTTGGGTTATTACAGTTTCATATTGACATAAAGCTGTATTTTGACTGAGTTTATACAAGTCATTTGCAACACAGAATTCGACTAACACCGTTAAAGCAAGCTAACTTACTTTAACGTTAACAATGTCAAACTTACCACGGAGTTCTTCATCGTGGCCTTGACGGTAAAACCTTCCGTTTTTAGCGCCATCCTGTCCTTGGAAATGTCCAAAGGTCTCATACTTGTACACATGGAGAATGAAATGATGTCGCAAAACAAAAATTAAAACGAGAAAGTAATGTTTGAACAAGAGCTACTCACAAAACATACCGCCTGATGTTTTTTTGTTATTGGTTGCTATGCAACTTAAGAGACGCTTCTGTCTGGTTGCCGCGGAGACTTGTGTCCTCTTGTTACCATAGAAACTCCATGCCAGGCATTAACTGCTGAAAATGTGCAGACGAAGTGTCGTGGCTCATCACAGCCAGGTGTAAGGACCGAGTAGGCTCTAAATTTATAGATATCGTTATGAATACGAAAAAGTAACATTACAACAAATTAATAGAGGGATACAATACAAATATTCCAGCACAACGTGGAAGCTCCTTGTAGTATTTCCATAAGAGATTAAAAAAAGATTACTATACATACAGGTAAAATTTTTTAAAAAAAAAG
>OMKZ01003028.1:4867-16009 GCA_900302535.1 Neoniphon sammara | reverse complement strand
TACATATATACCCAGTGTGCTTAATGGTTTGCTTCCTTTTTTTGAAGTAAGCCTGCAACTGTGTTTCTGTATAGCACTGGACAATTCCTTTTTAACCAGGTACTGAGCTGCTCAGTTATGCCTGTCAGCACACCCATAGGGGGCCCCATTAACTTTGCATGGTTCAAGCCTCAAATCAAACACTGCTTGCCATGACATGATGTCTCCAACTACTTCTAATGAGTGTGAAATCGGTGTGTGAAATTTTAGTGCACGGCAACACTAATCTCTTCTGGGTGATGTGTCCCACTGTATGGGTTTACAAAATGCTTGATGGCTATTCAGTGCCTGCTGGCAGGCAAGGATTTGGACAAAGCCAGAAGCAATACATCCACCTCTCGCTAAAAGAAGCATTCTTCCAGAGTTCCGCCCACAGAAAGAAGCTGGTACCTGATTTAGGGGCCAAATGAAGGCATGGCTGGGACAAATCAATTAGCCTTGTCGAATTACACAACTACCTAACAAAGTTTCTAAGTTCAAGTCTTGAAGTCTTTAGATACAATCAAAAAACATCAACTCAGAGGGTGACTGATTTTCATGGATCTTTAAAAAGACCTGAATTCAGTATTTGTGTCTCTAAGTAGAGAGTTGTAAATTTACAGAAAATCCTCAGTATTCAAATAGAACTTGCTGATCCAAGGTCATTTTTGTTTCCTGTAACATGAGATGGAGAAAATTTCTCATTGTTATTAATCAGGACTTATTTTATAAAGTGTGCGCTGCAACACATTTTATCTCCTATGTCTATAGTAACTTCCAAGAAAATTTCTTCTCTTTCTTCAAGAAAGAGAAGAAATGCTACTTGCTTGCCTTGATACTGCCATGACATATTCTTTTGGGGATTTACATACAAAGTTCTTGCTGCTCTTGACACCATCTTTTGGTCATATAAAATCGCATAGTGCGCGTTTAAGGTCTATTTTGCTCTCATAGCAAATGTAGTTCCATTGAGGTTGGCCTGAAAGATCTTGTGCAGATATATGAGCTATAGTCAGAGGTATTCTGTGAGATGGATTCTACACTGAGATAAATGGTTTTGCTTTAAGATATCCCAAACTTACGTACACTTCCACAGTCTTTGCAGTCATGCACATCTGCTTTCTGTATGGACTTCATCACTTCCATGGAGAAGTTCTCAAACTCAGGCTTCACTGTTCTGAGCAGTGTCACAGTGTTGAGGGAAGCGTAGGCTTGCTTGGCTTCATTGTCATACTTGTCCCCTCTCTTCCAGGAGCCGTTGCCTAAAAATAAATTGGAGAAGGAGGAAGTGGGCATACAAATTCATGCTGAAACACTTGTAATATCCTTGAAACGATGTATTACGAATTTGCCCTGACTGCAAGTGCAGATCCTGGCTATGGACACAATTACTCAACAGGGTTCCTATAGCTTTCATTTCAGGACTTTTCCACTATCGTCCAACAAAAAATTCATGACCAAAAGTTAAGCACTCCAGTACTGAATACCCACAGCAAACCAACACGGACCTACCCAATGTACACTCAAGATTATACAAGATTAATGGATTATGCACAATGTTTAAACTACTGACCACTTGCAAAACCTCGAGGCAATTATGTGCTGCGCACACAAGCTTGACAGGGCCACTAGATGGCAGTAGTTTAACATTTCATCAGTTATACCTCCTAACAGGTTATCTCATGTGAAGTTATTTGTACAATTATTTTCACACTACTGATTTCATGGCAAGTGAAAAAGAACCTTATTACACTACCCTAACTTATTAGTATTGTGACTTGTCCTACCTTACTTGACCTTCTTCTCAATCGACTGCTGAACATCATCAAGTTCAGTTTGTTTCTCTTTGGCAGTCCTCCTCATGCTATTTGATTTTGTAATCCATGTAAACTGTCTCAATGATTTGGCCTGGACAGCAAAATCATCTGACGATTTCATCAAGTCAACTATATCCATCTCTAAGCATTCCTCGGTTTTATTCAGTGCACTTTCCCTCTTCTCAGAAAGACATTGCTTACTCCTTATCTCATAACTTGCCACCGCAAGGTAAGTTCCAGAGCATTTTTATTGCTCAAAAGATTTCTCATTTAGGGTCCAAGCCCAACAAAACATTTAGAACCAAGATTTAGCTAGCTACCCTTATGTGCAAAACCTTTTCCTCACACACAAGATCATCTAACCGCTGCTTAAACGGAACCACACAAGGCAAACATGTCACCTGCTCTGAACCAGGCTAGGCGACTGTGAGCAAGTCATGTGAAATAGCTACAAAGAAAAAATAAATAAATAAAAAAAATAAATAAATCAATTGATCAATTTTCAAGGATATTTCAGTACTGGATTTTGCCATAATTATTTTTCAGGGCCCATACCAACCCTGACTTGAATATTGTTTGCTTTTTTCAAATTTGCTGTGCACATTCCCTGATGTTGATTTTGGTGATGCCATGTCCTTTCCTCTAGCACAGGGGTGTCAAACTCAATCACAGGAGGGGCCAAAATTTACAACACGGGCCAAATTGCGGGCCAAATAGGATTAACATTTATTGAACAGTCTAAAACTGACAATGGTTCAATCACAAATATGAATTTGAACAGCCAGACTGTAACAACTTTTTCCTAAATAAAATAAATTAAAAAATTTAAATTTAAAATATTTTTTTTTCTTTGACAATAACATCAAGGAAAATGAGAACATTTCAAATGTGAACAAGATGATGAAAATGTGCAAATCTTTCAAATAAAAAATGGTGATGTTATGTTATGTTATATTCCTTAATTACGGCCACATTAGCTCCACAAACAAGGCACACGGGTTGACAAACAGGTACTCTGCCTGTTTTCAAAGTCCACTTTTCGTTTGGCCATTTATTTTGGGGGCTAGCTTAAATGTCACTGTAAAAGCGCTAAATGATGCATTCTTCTGCTGATCACTGATCAGTGTGTCATTAAAACAGCAGAGCAGCGGGAGGAGGGGGTGGTGCACAGGTATTCACCTGCGTGGCAGCTGTTGCAGTGCATTGTGGGATTTGTAGTATGAGTGATGGGAGCACTATTTACCGGCGGGCCATTGATAACAGACATATAAAATTATCTTGTGGGTCATATATAATTAAATCACGGGCTGGATGTGGTCCACGGGCCTTGAGGTTGACATGTGTGCTCTAGCACCACCATCAGGCCAAACTTTAAATTTGTGGATTTTCATAATTATTTTAGTTTTCAACATCTGTGCATATCAAAGTACTGCAACTTTACCATAAGAGGTGGAATTGAAGAGTTCAATATTGAAGAAGATGTAATTGCCATTGGTCAGCCGTCGTCTGTGGGCAGCCAGCATGATCTCTCGTATTGTGTCTGCTCCCGTGCACATGATCACCACTACAGTAAGATGACACACAAAAGTGGTTATGAGTAGAAGTTCAGCAAAAGTACACAGCTCATATGTACTGTATGTGACAAAGATGGGCTGAATTCCAATAATGTGTTCAAATACATCAGGAGTAAGAGTGTCAGTGACAGCTTTCACTGTCACTGACACCTTCATGTCCCCCATGCATTTATATGTACCCTGTCATAAGAATACTCGAACGTTTTGGACAAAATACCCTTTTTCCAATTTACCCAGAGTGAGACAAGATGTTCGATACAATTTTCACTTCTGTATGTCCACTGCCTCGGTTCTGATGGGTAGCATTTCGTGTTAGCTTAGCATAAAGACTAAGTATACAGGAGTCATTAGCCTAGCGCCATCAAAGTGAAAAAATAAACCTTATGGCAACTCTAAAGCTGTATTATTTAAACAATGTATCATGTGTATTTGCAATACACATCTTGGATTTTTCTAGTCGTTTTAGAAGTTAGATGGCAGCATCTATAGTTCTTATCATCTAACTTCTCCTAAAATTACTCGTTTTTTAAAAAAATTATAATTTCCAAGACGTGCATTTCAAATACACATGATAAAGTGTATAAGTGTGTAAATAAGACAGCTTTGGAATTGCTGTAAAGTTTATTTTTTCACTTTGACAGGGCTAGGCTAATGACTCTTATAGACTTCAAGTGCTTATGCTAAGCTAACATGAAATGCTAGAACCAGAGAACATACAGAGGTGAACATGGTATTGAACATCTTGTCTCAGTCTGAGTAAAAGAAAAAGGGCATTTTGCCCAAAACATTGGAGTATTCCTTTAACATTTTCAATTAACAGAAAGTGGCACTGAAAGTGATCGCAACAATGTTGGAGTATTCCTTTAAGTCCAGCTGTAATGTGATACAGAACCTAACCATGCTATCACTGATGGCAATGCAATATAGATTACAGAAATGATTCCCTTTGGGAGTTGTGTTTATTGTAAATGCAATATCTCAGCATTCTAAGCAACCTTAGTGAGCATAGTTTATGCCCTGAATATCAGCTGTAAAAACTGTCTCACACTGGCTTGATGTAAACATTTCACTTGGTGTGCCAGGGATTAAAAATAAACAAACCAACAAAAAAGCAGCCAGATAAACAAGGGGTGCAATTGAAAATATCCCCAGTGTATCTGTTAATAAGGAAGATTCAGAGTCTTGCTGGAACATTCCTCACAACTCTGTCACTTTAACACACCTCCTGAAATATCCCTTGAGTCAGTGGGACAAACTTCACCTCAGTCCTGCTAGCACTATAGCACCCTTTAATTACACTGAGCTCTACACACACTACTGGCCCTGTGTGTACTCTCCAACCCATTCCATGGGGTAGCGCTTGCAGCCAGCAATATTTCAAAAATCCTGGATTTTCCCTCTTGCTAGGGCACTGATGCTTGTTACAAATGAACTCAGGAATGGGGCAGCACATGAGTGTACTTACTTAGAGCCCACAGTGCATTTTATGTGCCCTGGGTTTGCCATAAAATTGTAAAGCTAGTGCATATGCAAATAGGGGGCTGTTGGACCAATATGTAATGCTATTGCTACTGAAATGAGGATTCATGTTGTCAGGCCTTTCTACAGCCTGGCAGAGTGATGAATAGAGTAAAGAAGGTAAAGTGATGTGGAGGATGCCTCCCTTTAAAAAAATTTTGTTGTTCTATTTCACCTAGAAAGGACTCAAACTTTACTGAAAGGCTGACTAACATACTCCTTGAATGATAACCTGATTGATTAATCAATTATTGTAATCAATAGCCTACAAATTGGTTGATTACTGGCCTCACTGGCCAGTTCGAAGTTGAAGCATTGCACATTTGTGGCCATAATATAGTAAAAGAAAATCACTGACCTAAAACTATGCAGGACCTCAAGGCGAGTTCTCTCTAAACACAAAGACTTTATACAGGCTCAGGACGGGAGTGCAAGTCTCCAGAGGATTCACATCAGAAATGGACCAATCACAAGAGAGGCGCTCCATTTTCCTTTTTAAGTGGTTGGCTGTGTGTTGTAATTCTGTGCAGTTAATGGTAAAAACGCTGTGGTAAATTGATGAGGACCTTTATAATTGGTGAAGCATCTGATGGTGATTAAGTGACAGAAACACAACGAGGGATACATGTGGAATGCTTGCAGGACAGTCGCCTGAAAAATTCTGTTTTGTGTAATTGTGCATGACAACCCTAGATATAGTAACATGTTGTCAAGCTACAAAAATACTCTGCCCTCAAAATCATTTTGTCATTTATGTGACAAGCTTGAGCATGTTGTTATGTGTGCATGTTGATATGTGTTGTTATGTGTGCATGGGCCACCCACAGAACATCTCATCTCACGTCATACATCTTTAATATATAATGTAAGACCACAGATTAGGCAGGATATGGCCCATTAAAGAGCAAAATTAATTCCCCAATAAATCTTTCAATACTTATTCAAGACTTGCTGGTCTGGTGCCAGTGAAGCCATGTCGGTGCTCTCATTTGTATTTCATTCCATACACTTTCCTCGTGCTTCATGATATGCCATGACCTGTGCAACAAGTTCAAATGGAAAAATAAAACAGGACCATGACAATAACACAGACTCTGCAAGTAAGGTATGAATCAAAAAGACGTCAGCTGGGCTGGAAAAGGTCCCAATGACGTCTTTCTTCTTGATGAGAAGATCCTTAACCTTGTGCGCCTGAGGCTATAAAAACTCTAAAACCTACTGGCAACAGAGTACAAATCGCTTGCAATTTGATGATTGAGCAGTGCAGAGAAGATCTAATTGATAAAATGTAAAATCTATTTGCTTCTCCAAAACAAGCCTGGGAAGGCTTACATTTTCCTTGGAACGTAAGCACACTTAGGTTAATGTTGACTCTAGGCTTGGGGCTTCTCATGCACGTGGTTTTGGTGATGTAGTCTATCTGAAAATACCACAACATACCTCAATGCTGCATAGCAATATTGAAACCTGACAATGAGCACATTGTGTAGGATGGGTTTAAACTTTGAAAAAATACTACCCATAAACAAAATGACACTATAGGCTCAAGGACATTAAGATATTTGTGGATATTTTTTGCCACAGATGTGTAAGTGACAAAATGATTGAAG
Source organism: Neoniphon sammara (assembly GCA_900302535.1). Classification (NCBI taxonomy): domain Eukaryota; kingdom Metazoa; phylum Chordata; class Actinopteri; order Holocentriformes; family Holocentridae; genus Neoniphon; species Neoniphon sammara. The sequence continues at coordinate 9,472 of OMKZ01003028.1, read as the reverse complement.
ACAGTCTTCAGTGCAGACAGATTTGACATGACTGCTAAGCCATGATAATGATGGATGTGCGTGTTTGGCAAAGATTAGAAATGCATCACTCTCGTGAAATACAAAATCCTTAATTTATGTTTCACAAATATGTTGTTAGGGAATTAAATCATGGAGTTACAAGAGAAAGTGAGGATTACTTACACTGTTTTTTTAGTCAAATACACACATGCACAAAAGTGTGATTCTGTCACTTGTCCTTGAATGACACATTTTTGTTACAAGCCCCATTAAAATATGTGCTGAAGCAAGCAAATACTTTTGTGCCTCTCCACCCTAAAGTTGCTCAATAATGTTTAAGTGAAACCCCCTACAACCTTTGCTGAAGGCCTTCAAACCTCACAATGAAGCACCTGGCATGCCTGGAATACTAATTCCCATGCCATCAGCGCACTTTGTGGCTCTGCACCATTTAGCATGTATAATATATTCTAATTTATACAACAACCATTTCTATAATTTATGGAAATGTAATCCGGAATGTTTATGACTACAGGATTGCAGCCAACAAGTTGGTTATCGGTCTTGAAGGGCCATCACAAGCACTAGTCCAGCCTTGATATGCACTCATCCCTGTGAAGTATTTTCCCACCCTCAAGTCAACAAAGCATGGTGCTGTCAAGTCAAGAGGTCTAGCCTGCTCAAGTTGCCTTCACACACAAAGTATATGTGTACAATTTCACTATGCAGCTGCCAAGAATGATTCTGCATCATTTGCTGAGATTGTGTTTAAACCTTGAAAGATTGTTAGGTAAATGCTATTCAGACCTCCACTTTCTAAGAACAGATTTGGGGCACTATACCTGGAGGCAAGCATTGGATTCTTTCCCCAGTTTATGGAATTCATGCCAATCATTATGCATCAATCACTACATCTAAATCACTAAATGTATTTTGAAAAAAATCTTACTACCTAGTATTCATGAGTTATATTTAATGGCACAATGTGTACAGTTGTTATTTAACTCCAAAGTATATTTTAATGTGACAGTACTTACTGTATCCAGTGACCAGCAAAGCGAAGCTGTCACCCCTCCAATCAATCAGAGAAGCTTGAGAAGAAGGGTAGTACCTCCCACTTGTCAATCAAGTTCATGCACACAATTCAAGAAGTCTAAGGACTAGCTAGTTTTTAGCTACTATATTTAGCTAGCTAATTGTCTTTATGTGTGTGGACATTATTGACAACAGCCATACATACGCCACGGCTGACCACTGCCATGTTCATCTGGATCCAAGTTGCTCTCAGGGCCAAACAGATTGAGAAGGGTCTGGTTGCAGCCTGCAGTACTAGACAAGACACACCCCCTCCTATCATTAGCCTTAACCTTGTGGTGTGGGCGTGTCTTGTACTGATGTGGGCATGTCTTGCACTTGTCTGCAGGCAGACAGATAAACCCACTTGAACAGATGTGGTTACGGTGTCCCCTGGTACCTAACTAAAACAGCCAGAGCTGTGGTTGCCGGACCCCTGTCCCTAGCAACTATGTTTAGTTGTCATCACTAGGAGGCTCCACAAACCCCACCCCCACATGTAACGTATGTTAGATACTTTGAAATTTTTAAATTGGTCTTATTTTTCCCAAGATACCTCATTTGAAGATAATGACAGTGTTATAATGACAAGGTATTTCATGACTCCAAAGGCTTTCCTAATAATGTACCAGAGTTTAAAGGAATGCTAATTTTTCGATCATTTTGGGCAAAATACCATTTTTTCAACTTACCCAGACTGAGACAAGATGTTCAATACCATTTTCACCTCTGTACATCCATTGGTTTGGTTCCTGTGTGTAGCATTTTGTGTTGGCTTAGCACAAAGACTTGAAGTCCACACAGTTCCAACCATCTAACCTTTCCTAAAATGACGTTGTTTTTTTTATTCCAAGATGTGTATTTCAAATACACATGATACACTGTGTAAATCAGACAACTTCGAAGTTGCTGTAAAGTTTATTTTTTCACTAGGCTAATAACTCCTGTAGACTTCAAGTCTTTATGCTACCCATAGTAACCAAACCAGTGGTGGAAATGGTATCAAACCTTTTGTCTCACTCTGGGCAAGTTGGAAAAAGGGTATTTTGCCAGAAACGTTGGGGTATTCATTTAAGTGTAGGCTAGATCACAGCTCTGGCCTTGGCTATAACTGGAGAGTGTCTCATTTTGCTCACTCCCTCTCTATCTGTCTGTTTGTTGTCAGTTTTCAGGCTTCACCATTTCAAAGCCATACTAACAATTCCAAGCAGCCAACCCGTGACACACCTCTCTTCAGTCTGCTGCCCATAGACATGAGAGGATGGCTCCATGCAAAAAGGAGACAGGATGTTATGCAAGCCCATCTGTATGATGAGGGGTGCCTCGTGGGGGGATATCTATCAAGAATTTCCCTTCAATGTGTGTTCAAAGCTTAAGACATGAGGCCTGGACTGAGTGATTATTTTTCAGAATGTGGCTTGAAATGCCTTGGCTCTGCAGGAGACAATGGACCCAGCTGGTGGGACAACCTGACATTCGAGGGCCTGTCTCACAAAGCAAGACAAGTGGGTTAGAGAGCTAACTTTGGGCTTAAGCCTAACTTTTCAGCCTTAGGAAGGTTGCTTAGTGGGATCGAGGGTTGATCACCATGGTATTACTTAGGTTGAAAACTGAACTTGCTCAGGCAATCACATCCAAATGTACTAAAAGCCCAAAACCTCACCAATCAGCCCCCTGATAAAAATTCATCACCTCTCCTACAGGACTATTTTTGATAACCTTTATGCAAAAATTTTCAATCTCCAAAACCCAGAATGAACAAAAACTCCACATTCTAAGTAATGTGACACATAATAAAAAGAACTGTACTAGGAGATGGGCTACTGCTCAATCAGTCAGTATAGTCAAGATTGTCTGTTCTCAAGACAACAGTGTTTCCAGGCCATTTGCCAGAGGGTTTACAACAGCTTATTATCATATAGTTATCAGTATTGGATAAAAGTTATATAAAGCTATATTAAGTAATTTCTCAATATTAAATCTTATCACAGTTTCAACATCATGATGAAACTTTGTATCAATGAAGCTTATTTATTTATGCATTTACACTATCTGATATTCAGCAATCAGCAATCCAGCAATCTGTCCAGCCTTGGCAGCAGAAACAGTGTTATAGTTTTGAGTTGCATGTATTTTTCATTATAATAATTGGCGCTTGTTGTGTTTGTATTCTATTTCCTATATCTTAATACTTTAATGACTGCAACAAACTACCTCCCCCAATAGTTTCATATTCTTCTCTGGATCTGCCCTTGCTGGGTGTGATTATCCACTTGTTACAAGCCCAAACTTTCAATTGGAAAACCCTGGATTGTCATTTGATAAACTCGTCGCTGAGACCAATTATCCGGTGCTGCCACTGTTAGGCTCTGTGAACCCAGTTATCGCAAAGATAGCCTGAGTCTGATTATGCTGAGACAGGCCCCCCGGGCGCAAGGTCAAGAACAGCAGTGGCACACATGTAAGCTGCACATGGCCCCCGAGGATATAGCTCCTCTTTTTGGTGACAGCAACAGGCGGCAGTAGCTTGCGTCAACATGAAAGGATTGACGTTGGAGTGGCTTGGTGTTTGTGGTATGGGGAGAACACGAAGTGGCACTCCAAGTGCTCAGGCTATTGAACATTAGTAATGGCATACGGGACATTATAAAAAATATAAGATAGCCTATCACCTCATGAGGAAACGGGATTTAACGGGACTAGCAAACTAAAAACAAATGGATTAGATATTAGGTCACCAGAAACCTGGATTGACTTTCCTGTATTAATTCGCAGGACTGTAGGCCTAAAGAAGAATAGTCCACTCTTAAGTAACTATGGCAACTGATAAAGCCCCTGCTCCACACAAAACGAGTCAGGTGCAAGCCAATTAAACAGAGCTGTTATTGCTTGACCGACAATAGATTAGATTGTAAACGGCAGGTTCTTATTCCATGTGCGTCAGACCCCCGAGTCTTTGCACTCGCAGAGAATGTGCAAACACTTCTCTCTGAGGCTACATGACATAGTGTGGTAGAGTAAACTCACACGGATTCCTCACATAGTTGCAAACCTGCAAATCTGCCTAGAACGGATATTCAGCATAACAACACACGTTCCTGGTGTCAGACAAGTGTTTGGACAGAATGGAGGGGTGGAGGGGGGATATTGCTAACGATTACCTTCAGTATCATAGATGTTTTGAATGATGTCGTCGGTGTCCAGACGGTCCTCTTTGGAATGAATGGCATAAGTTACAATGTTGTATTCCCCCAAGTGATGATACACCCCTTCCAAAGTGAAGAAACAATTCCGCTCCTCCTTGTCGTCTTCGTAAACCAGCAGCGCGCCCTTCCAGGTGAAGTACTGGAACATTGCCGTGAACGTCTCTGCCATTTTCAGGTAGGAGGGAGCGATGCGGGTCAGGTGGGAATATTCTGTGTTCTTGTTACTGAAGCCGGTGGCCAGCGCACCTGCTGAGATCACCGGAATGTTCCAGTGGGACGCCAGCCGCACCACCGCCGCCGCCGCGTACTCGCACACGGGGCCGAG
>OMKZ01003025.1:12330-30537 GCA_900302535.1 Neoniphon sammara | reverse complement strand
ACTGCCTTATAATGGATCCCACTGTGCACTAATATGTGTGTACAGGCTGAATAAGATATTGGAGAAGGTGTATATGTTTTACAGAATATTAATTATATATTGATATATATATCACCAGGTTTATGCATTTTCTCAGTGACTTCTTGCAAGAGCCGATACTGGTCAGAATGACACATCTCAGAAAAGGAGCAGCAGGAACTGCTTATTCCTTTAAGGGTGGCAGCAGGGCGACCCACTGAGACCATCCCATTGCTTTACAGGATAAGAAATACTAAAACATGTTTTTGATATGTTAACAAATATCAAGGTGTTGTTTGAGGTAGGAGACAATACTATGAGTCATTGGGTGTTTTGTAGTGTCTTAGTTTGACTCAGGTTGATTTGATAGTTGCTTCTCCCTCCCTCTCCACTGCATTGCATTTTTCAAACTAGGTCACAGGTTTGAGCCCTGCAACAACCATGTGTCCCAAAGTCACTGTCAGTGTCCCAAAGCATGACACTGACTAAACCCTTACTGTAGCTGTGCAAAGCAATCTATACAGAGTATTGCAATATTATTTTTTGCAATAGTGTATCGATTCAGTAGGTTCTTGTATTGATATGTATTGTTTATGCGGTTCGTTTTCATATAATGCTCAGAGATGTTTTAGTGCACTGTGTTACATAAGAACATAGGGCTAATTCTACTTTAATAAACTGGAATGGGAAATTAAATTGTTTTGAGCCTATTTGTTGTCTGATTTATCACATAATATGTTCCATAATATGTATGTATATTTTCTTAATCTATCCAGGTGTTATGCATTAGGTTTTACTGTAAGCTCTACATTTTCAGTCAATTCAGTAGAGCTTTCTGATGTATTGTGATGCAAATTGTACTGTGACCCATGTGTTAGTTTGCTAATATCCAGTTCTAACCCCGTACGTATGAACTCACTGGTAGTCGCTCTGGACAAGAATGTCAGATAAAAGATGAAAATGTAAAAATATCTGTAGTGTGCTGACAGCTTCGCCTGTTGGGATTTCACTTGTACTGAAATGTGCAGGAAACTAAATATTTTATGGCTGGAAAGTACTGCTAATGGTTGAAACTGGTAAGCCAACCAGTTCATTCATCAGTGCGTGTTATCATAAGCTTAGATGTTGTGACACATGTTCATATATCTCCGACATGGTGTCCTGTATGGACCATAAACGTCATTACTTAGAATACCACAATAAATCACAATCCTGTTTACCATATTTTTAAGAGTTTGGTATTGCTGTAGGTCGTTGTATTAAAGCATTACAGTACGCAGTCCTTATTTTATGTGTTTGTGACGCACAGTGGCCAGTCAAGCATTTCCACAGGACAATGAGAGTGAAGAAGCTAAGGCCTGAGAGGAATGGGGACCGTGTTGGGAGGAGTGATGCATAGCACTGCTTTTTAAAGCCAAGTGCAGTACAGGGCCTCCCCTGGACCGGCCAGCTCTCTAGTGCCTACTCAGCTTTTTCCCACAATCTCTCCTCAACTGCAGCTTCATCTTTGATTCTCTCCTCTCCTCCTACTCCCAATCCTTATTTTCAAGCAGTCTTTTTTCCTCCTTTTTCCCTCTCCTACTACTCAGAAGGTGTGCGTTGCTGGTGAGTCGCCACAGGCTGCTTCTCCTGGGGGTGCTCAGAGTCTGTTGAAAGAGCTGCCAGCCACTTGCTGCATTTGCGCCATATTTCATTAGGAATTCCAGACCATTCGCTCTATGTTTTCCCCCTCAGTTAGCAACGGCGTTCGTCAGAGTGGCATGGTAGCAACCTGAGGCGGAAGATTCAATCATGTATGGCTGGAAAATAAAAAACAAGGGGTAACAAGCACTTGTGTATTTGAGGACATTGGGGCAAGGCATATGAAAACCTTTGTGAATTATTCAGCAAGGTATTTAAAAGATGGGAGGATAACTGTATAAATAGAAAACCAGAAGGAGTGTATCGAACGACTCTTATCTGCTGCAGTGGCTCTCTGCCATCTGCCCAGACTCCTAAGAATCCTTAGCTGACTACACAAAAGCTAAATTCAGCTGATGACTTAAACTTCAGCACTCGCTATAATGTCTGTGTTTATGGTTATTGGTGCATTATTAACGCAGCAGCCTCCCTGACAAACATACTCTCCAGAAAGTGAAGGGGGGGCTGGGTAGACTATCTGACTCCTCTTGCTCCTCTCGATCAGCGCAGTGGATTTGTCTGTGAGTGAGGCTGTTACAGGAAGGCTGTGCCAAAATGTCACCAGGTTTTTTCACAGGCTCAGTGCCCAGCCCCCCAAGGCATGGGCAAGATTCTTCCAGTGAAAGTCTACCCAGAAACCACAGCTCTGTCTGTCGGTTATTCTGGCATTGAACACTGGCCTTTATCATCTGCTGACAAAGCTGATGCAGTATCCAGCACAAATTGGCCAGAGTGACAGAGTGACAATAAGCTGGGTAGTTGGCTGGACATGCACTCATGTTGAGTAAAGTGATGTATGTTGTTCAGCAGAATTAATCCTCTAGTGTTAATAGAGTTTTTACTGATCTGTTGCTGTCCCCCTGACCCTCCTTAATGACTGTCTGGTTTTAGATCTATTGATTACCTCCGCCAGTCTGTATCTGTCTGCCCAGATATATTTTTGTATCGATGCGGAGCTTTCTGCTCACCTATGCAGAATTAAATATCCTTGAACTCTTCTTCCTCCTCCCCACTTGCTCACGCCTGCATGTTGTTACATGTGCAGCGGTGTGCACACCACGGATCTGCAGTACTTGGACAAGGTTGAAAAAACAGGGCAAAGTGACAAGAAGTTTAGAAGTCAAAGGATGATTCCAGTCGTTTTCAGTAGGGATGGACTGTTATATCAGCAGACTGTCGGTATCAACTGATTTCAGCTTTAAATAGTAATCTTGGTATTTGGGCTGGGTGATATTGACATAATCGTAATGTCTTTGACCAAATACATCAATATCGATATTTTGGTAATATTGTAGGGATGACTGTTGGTGCTTTCATAAGGTATTCACATGCAAAAGTTTTTTGATATACAATCATTAGTAATGTGGATATGATGACCAAGCTGGTAGTGGCAAATAACAGGTAGAACTGTTTAATAAGTTGAATTGCATCCCTTTACTCTTATGCAGCCTTTAAAACCAGGTAAAGACAGCAGTTGTGCCGTATCATGATATAACATACAAAAACCCGATGATGTATACATGTCTTAAATCATGATATCAATATTATATGAAAATATTGCTCAGCCTTAATTCCAGTTATTTTCAACAAGGTGGACCTATATATAACACTATCATTGTTATCAGTTGCAATTTTCAACCTAGGTCTTATTTTACTAGTTTTCCCTCATGACAATTGGCTGTGTTGAAAATTTCATCACTTAATTCACTGCAGAGATTTACATACCTCCAGGTCACAGGGAGCACTGCTGTCCAACACACACACAAGGCCTGTGAGTGGTTGTTCATAGTCTCATGAATCTCTGCCACAGGGTTTGGTAATGAACCCTCACATTTCATCTAATGCCTAATTAGCAATGTGCTTAAGCAGGCATGAGTAGTGAGCACCTGACAGAAAAGCACAAGGACACTTTGAGCATACAAAGCATTAACGCTGGTGCTTTAAAGTCGAGGATCTGAAATCCCAGCATCTGGGTTAACAGGTTTGAGCACATGGCATAAAGGTCAGTCTGACACCACGAAACAACCTAAAGCTTCTCACTCTTTGTCCACCCTCAATGGACACTTACTGTTCACATACCATGTGCCAAGTGCGTGGGCGTGAAGCTGGCACAATGAGACAGACACACTTCCTAAAATCGCACTTCACTCTCTCTCTTTGTCTCTCTCTCTGTCTGTCTGTCTCTCTCTCTCTCTCTCTCTCTTCAGACCTCATTTTTACTCTCAGTTTTTATCTGTCTTTGGTGTGGAGAGAGGGGGAGTTGGGATGGACTCACAACGGGGGAGAGATGGTTTCCTGTTTCTGCTGCAGTGTGCCGCTCTGTGCTCCTGCTTCACTGCAGCACCTTCTCTCCCTGCAGTGCTAGCAAAGGCTTCATTTTGATACATCACAGGCCCAAGTTAACCATATTGTCCTCTGCAAAGTGAGCTGCTCCGCCGCCAAGGGCTGGGCGATATATCATTAAAAATATAGATGTTGTGATATGATACTAGATATCATCTGGGAATTTGGATATTATAACATTATGATATGGCATAAATGTTGTCCTTTCTTGGTTTTAAAGATATACTAATCAACATTGCTGAGGTATGATTTAAGTGAGGACTGTTTAGACCAGTTCCACATTTTCATCAGCTGAATCGATTAAGTCCTCATTTTAGCAATTTCACTTATTGTAGTTTTAAAGGCTGCATTACAGGAACTCATTACATATTGTTTTCACTGTTCTTATTTGCCTCGGCTTGGTCACCATATTCACATTACTGATTGTTTAGCAAAAATCTCTTTTGTGTAAATATCTTTACAAAAAACACCAATATTTCAGTCAAATTATTGTGATATTTGATTTTGTCCATATTGTCCAGCCATACTGCTGTCTTGATGTGTTGTAATTTGTCCTTTGTGTGTCTTCTGTCTTTCTTCTCTGCCCGTTTGCATATCTACTGTAGATGGTCAATAAACCTGATTTGTGTCCGTTGTGGCCGGTGTTTCTGCACATGTACCATGTTTTAATGGTGGCAATTGCCAATAAGTCAGCACTAGAGCATAAAGGAAATGCTGAGCAAGGACATGTGCAGGGTGCTGATTCATCTTCATGCTGTCTATGATACAGCCAACCTGGGACCATACATCTGCTACAGTACAATAGCCAGGTAGGACTGAAGATAGCTTACAGGACATTTAAAGGGCGTGCTTCATGGCTTATTGATGCACAAAGGCCTTGATCCTGCTTTACTGAGCTGGATCAGATGTTTATTTTGTGAGGTATGGCAAATAGGAAATGTAGAAATTCAAGGGCAAGGAGCAAAATTAGCAGTGGCGTTACCTGCATAAACATTTTGAAATTATGTATAATTATAGAAGTGTTTTGGCAAAAAGCTCTAATCGGATTTTCTTTGCACTTGAACTCTTCATGGGTTTGTCGGAAGAACAGATATTGATTCATATCTGTGGATATGAATCAATATAACCCCTAGGAAAATATTAGTGTTCCTAAAGGTTTTATCTTTCAGTCCCCACTATAGGCCTTCAGGGCTGATCTGTAATTTATGCAGGCCCAGTCACTGGGGCCAGTGTTTGGCAAGGCTTAAAGTTTGACCCTAATATGTAGTAACCCTCTTCTTTATAAAACAGCTGCAGCTGTCCCAGAATTTAATGATTTCTGACAGCAGAGCTCCTAGTTGTGCTTTTAACTGCTTTTAACTGGGGGGAGGAGGATTGCTGTCAGAAGTTTGCTGTATAAATAAGCTATTTATGCAAATGACTTTGAGCTTTTTTCTGTGTTGGCAGCCACTGACCTGCACTGTTTCTGTAATCAAGGGCCCTCCACAGCTTAACAAAGAGGGAGACCATTTTTAAAACCGTAGCCTGTCTGCCTGCTGATGAGAGGGTAAAGATGATGCAGTGACATGGATCCACATCTTTACACACTTTTGACTTTCATCCTTTGGTGAATGCCACTGAAGAAGGAGGAGTTGAGGAGATTCCGTCAGAAAGCTCTTTGTAGGATGACGGAGAACGAGCCGAGCTTAGCGTTTGTCTGTCTCTGCCTGACTGAACTCTCACATAGGATATCCCCGGCAGTCCTCGGCTGTTAGCCTGTCTCCCTCTTCTGCAGCCATCTGCTTGGGTCCGTGTGTTTTCCGCAGCTGCCAACATACTACACAACACGGTGCTGTGCTTTCCAGGCCAGCACTGCCTGCCTGCCTGCCTGCCTGCCTTGCTCACGTAAGCCCTGTCTCAAGAGGGAATTCACTCAGGCTGGGTGTAGGTGGATTTATGGATGGAAAGCATGAAGAGCAGCCTTTTGTGACTCAATTTTGCATTTTGTTTGGAAGAGACTGAGGTTTTGTGTGCGCTGTAAGAGACTAGAGTAACAGAGGCTATTGAGAGGCATATTTTTTATGACTTCAGCCTGTTGTATGGCACCATCTCTTACGTTCTGTCTCATCTTTCGTGTTTGTTCACCTCTTCTATCTATCCATAATGTGCTGGGTGTGTCTGAAAATGTCTAATTGTGGGGACCTGCAGGCCTTTTCAGTATTCTCAGTTTGAAAATGGTTTATTTAGCAGCAACAATAAAATGAGAATGTCACAATTTGGTCTTCACTACAAATACGAATGAGAGGACACTGGGAAAATGCTGTTTAGGAAGTTGTATGACCAAATACTACCCATAACGCTGTATGAACATGAGTGACAGTAAGCAGGATGGTATTTGGGCTTCTATGGATGTCATGTTGAATTGTATGAAATCTTGGAGCTGTGTTTATTGTACTTTCCTTCACAATAAGAAAGAGCATGACGGATCCCATTGTTTCTCAATAACCAGTCCAGCCTTGCTTTATATTTTAGCTTGTCCTTAGAAAACTGAGAAAACACAATGCTATTTTCGTCAGACTGTGGATTTTGTAGGCTGTTTCAGAGTTTGTTGTGGAAACAGCCCCATATGGCAGCAGGCACTAAATGTCTGTGTGCATCCCAACAACAACAACAGCATCAACCACGTATCAAGTCATGATGCGCTGTTTTGAATTGCAAGATAAGACTTTCGAGAAGGATCAAACAGCCTTTTCTTTTGGTCAAGGTTTTAGTCAGTAATTGACTGTGAGTTATTTTCATCACCCTATCTGAGGTTGCTAGAAGTGGAGTAAGGTGATGTAGTAGTGTAGTGTTGCTGGGCCGGTCCGTTTGCTGGAGGCTGTAGTGTTACACTCTCTGGACATGGTAGTATTTCACCCTCATCCTACAAATTTGCAAACACTGTATGACATGTATGTTATTTCGATATTATTGCTATTATCAATTGATTCAGAATCATAGCATATGAGAATTTTGATGGATTCATGAATCCATTTTTTCTTCCAGACCTAATAATTGTGTATTTGTTATATTTTAGATTCCCCCAAACGTCTCTGTGTGGTATATCGAGTACTTAAATTACGTGTGACCAGTTATGACCTTTGATTGTGCAGTGTTCACCCATGTGAGCAAAACTAAGCTAAGATGGAAAATCAGGCAGCTCAGGTGGGGAAAAAAACAGGGAAAACTTAGACTTACCATCTGTGAAAAGAAATGTAGCAAGCAGCAAGGTGGAAAGTGGAAATGGATGGAGCAGCACAGCGTTGAAGAGGGAAATCTTTGTCCCAGATCTTAATGTGGAAATATTTTAGTCTCTGAAAGTGCACCAATGCACACTTTGCTTTTAAATCAGACATACAAGTACAGTTTCTGTGCAAAGTTTACCTTAGCATAGCTGTGTCCACAATAAATTGTCAAGTTCTTTATTTTCAAGTTCATAAGAGTGAGAAAGTGAAAAAGAAAAAGAAATATTAAAAAAAGTAAAAGTGCAATAAAGTTGTGATTTAATATTCACAATATTTTGCAAAATAATGTGGACTGTCATTTTTTCCTCAACCATGCACCCCTATAAGATGCAGTGTATCTTTTGATTACTGTGAAATATTATGTCTGTTATTGATATGGATGGCTATGGTGCAGTGAAATAGCTTGCAGTGACATTTGACCATACGCGACCTTTTATGCTCTAGGCAGTTGAACTTGAGGTAAATGCGCTTACACTGATAAACAGGCTGGGTTCACTTAGTTGTACCCAGAAGCTTTGGAAACGAACTGAATGATGCCTAGTCATTTATGATTAAATTCACAGTATCACACTGAATGGCAAAGTTTAGATAATGTTCCTCACATGTCATTCATTTTGTGTTTTAGCTCTGCTAGCAATAGCACACAGCTCTATAGATGGAAATGGTGGTCTGCTCAGTCTGTTCACCATTTAAGTCATGTGAGCTGGGGCTTGCAGTTTGGTTTCACATTTGTTTTCATCTGCTGAGCCTGAATTTAGTTTATAGAACATATTTACTATCAGTGCAACTCGCTGAAGAGCTGCAGCATAGAACTGTGTGTAGACAACAAGCCCAAGCAGAAAAAGCCAAGGACACTTTTAATAACAAGATTGCTTCACTAAAGCTTTGCAGAATAAAGTTGTGCTGTTGTAAAACTGACCCAGCTTCAGTATTTCGTAACACATGCTCACTGTGCATGGTATCTGAATGATTTACTTGTTCTGGAAAGAATTTACTCTGCAGTGAACATCTTGCTGTTGCTACAAACTTAGCATTTAGCCTCTGTGTTAAACAACACAGGCCTCCAAACATGACAATGACACTAAATGAGTCATTTGCTCAGACAGCCCATTCAAGCACTTTGGTCTCTTATACAGACCATTAGTGGGGCTGTTAGACTCTTAGTCTTGTTAAGTCTGAATTGTACCAAACATCTGCCTTGAGATTTGATGGCACTGGCTTAATGGTGACTAACATTATTATTGAACAGATGTAGAATTGTATCTCTTGAAGCTGCACCAAATTATGACTAGAATGACACCTACTGGAGCAGAATCTATACAAAACTGAAAATTTAAATATGCCCCTCTGTAAAACTGATATCAGTATCAGATTTTGCGTGTAGCATAGTGAATATGCTTTAAGTAGTGTTAACTGCAAAATGTGTGTTGCATGAGTATAGGTTTAGATAGCCACTGTAGCCTATTATGGTTCTCTTATGTTTTAGAGATTTTAAGATCAAGATCTAAAACCGACAGGGTGGGTCTAATCCAATATGAACACCTTCTCTCTGCTTTCTCTCTCTCTGCGTCTGCAGTTTTAATCTGCAAAGTGCACCTTGGTCTATTAGAGCTGTAAATCTGAGCTCTCTAACTCTCTAACTTCAGCTGGGATGAGTCTGTAGTGTACCGCATTGCTGCAGTCAGCAGCATCATCCACTCCAACTGCAGCACACTACAGGCAGAGTGTTGTGCACTACAGTGATGTACCAGTGATCACTTGTAAATACTGAGACTTGGCCTGTAGCTCAATGTGTGAGGTGACATGTCCTTATATGTTTTGTGACAAAATGCTTTCTGCAGCATCTGTGGCTAAACAGTTAAGTTATTACATTCAAACTGCAGAGAAAGCATAGTAGGCTGTTTGTTTAATGTCAACAGTGGGCGCTGGAGCCTAGAATCCGCATGTGTTGTATTTCCTAATTTATCCAAATGTGCACAAAAAACATTGTGTGTTCATTCCAGAGTCTTCACGCTAGGAACTATGGTTACACCAGTGTATTTGTTTGTTGATGCATGTGGCCAATATTAGCTTTTATTAAAATATCATATGTCGGTCGGTCGTGTGATTCATCCAAGTTTGCTTGTGTAATTCATCAATACTGCACCAGTTGTCTAAAGGAAGCCTGGAAGAACCACAGAATTTTTTGTGAGAAAATGCTCAAATATTGGCAATAAATATGAATTGGCTACTGGTAGTGTCATTCCAAACATATCTGTATTGTTTTTTGCCTTCAAAATGCCCTATCAGCCAAACCCTTGTAAGAACAAATGGCTGTTTGAAGCTCTGTGTACCAGCGTCCTCTGATACAGATCAGTGACAGGGAAATTTCAGCCCTGCAGGAGGACTCTGCTGCCCGTGGAGATCTACAGCCCTGCTTTTTCACGTCAGGGTCATGCCATCATCATCACCTGATAGCAGGGATGACCGGCGTTCTGTCCGGGCATGATTAAAATGAACAGGCAGGGAGCATTAAATGAGTCCTTGGGAACACGGGACACCTTATTCACAGCCCCAGAGATTGATGGAGGAGAAAGTCACCTTCATGTTGTCATTACGACGTCAGTTACGAGCCGTGACTCACATGAGCGCAGCCGTTGGTGAAATAAGGCTAGCATGGCTTGTCTGTCAGCCTTGTCAGCCTTAGATAGATTCCACTCTCTCTCTCTCTCTCTCTGCTGCTGCTCTCCCTGTTTCAATCCACCACAGTAGTTCTGGGCTAAAACATCAGCAATGCAGCTCCCCTCCCACCCAGGCCACAGCGTGGATCTGAAATGTTTTGACGAGGCAATGCAAATGCCTGCTAATGCCATCTGTGTTTTTTTGTATTTTGCAGACCACTCTAGTCCCCTCCACCTACCCATTTACCCTCCCACCCACCAACCCCCTCGTTGATGGCCAGCTCTCCTCTCTCTACAGCAGTGCCCTGCTTCTTGGGCAGACATCGTTGAATTATTCATAGAATCGAGTCGCTCCAAGCAGTGGATCAGCCGTGGTTTGCTGTTGTGCACCGTACACAGCAGTGATAGGATGATGAACTAGGACCAAGATGTTCCAACATGTGTTAGCTGTCCGTACTGCTTGTTGTCTCACGTGTTGTTGCAGAGTGTTGTTTTCTGCTGGATGTGATTATCCTTCTGACTGAACTGCTAGTTTTTCTGATTGTTCCAGGCTGGTGGCTGTAGCTCTTCGATGCGAAGGAGTTAAAATCGCTAAGTCGCAGCCATGGTGAAACTACAGCAATCTCATTGGTCTGATGGTTATATTCATTCAGCTCATGTCTGCATTGTGAGGAGATGACTCCATCTAGTGGCAGTCATATGTAGTTATATCATTCCTGTTAAATGAGGTGTTGTGGTGTCAAATGAATTGATGAATGAAGTGCCCAAATCACAGATAAATTTCTTAAGCACGGACTATAGTTGAAGAACTTGCTTTGTTGTATTTTGTATTTGGTTGATGTGGGTTTACATTGCCCAATTACAAGGTAATCAAGGCTTGTGATCAAAGTTATTCATTTAGTGTTTTTGTAAAATGTCAACCTGTAAGATTTAAGATTTTGGTGCCCTGAGATTGGGGGGAGTCAAAATTAATCTGATTTCAGTCCCTGTAACTTTGGTTTAGCATAATTGTCTGTGCTCTTTTGTTTTCCATCTCTGGTTCCTCAATTCATACCAGACATGAACACATGAAAAAGTTGCTGAATAAGCTTCAATTCAGACAGCATTTAATTATGCTCGGCTTTCCACTTTTGACTGACTGCTAGCCGTCATATGTCTGTTTGTACAGTTTGGAACAATGGTTGAACAACAAACAACATAATCATAAAATTCAATGTTTTGAGGTTGTCTCCTGCAGTTGCCACTAGTTGATTATAATGGTGTGATTCTTATTTTCTCTTACAGAGGAGGGTGATAGGATAGAATGATGACTTCCGCAACTGCAGTGATCATCACTGTAGCGATGTAGCTATCTAGCAACCAATGGCTCAATGATACACTTGGCATTACAGCCAAAGGCATCTGCAGTATTTCCTGACAGCAGAAAACTTAATAAATGCTTCTCCTTTATCCCAGGCACATGGGAATTCAGCATTCAGCGTCAGGGAGAAGTGCTGTACTTTATTGCATGAATTAAAAACTCCAGAGTGATGCATGTGCACTCTCTCTCTCTCTTCCTTCCAGTGGCCCTGAGTGCTGAGAAACTGTGCCCTGTGGTCCCACAGAAAGAAACCCACCCCCGGCAGGCCGGCCACACCCCCACCCTCCTGCCTCCATGTATCCTGAATCTACCACAGACTCACCTGCCCGCCTCTCCCTCCGACCGACTGGCTCGCCAGGCATGATCTACAGGTGAGTCCACACACCAGCGCACGCATAGCCTCACACTGTGAAATCTGTTGAATTCAAGATGTTACTCAGGGACATTCGGGTGTTCTTTTATGTGCACACCATTTGCACAGTTTCTGGCAGTAATCAGCTAAAGGCAATATTTCAAACCACTTGTCACACCACTGCACTGCAATGCTGCTGCATCCAGGTTACTGGGTTTGGTGACAGACATGCAGTTTGACAAAGAAATCTGACAAGTGTTTACACGCCCTAATAGACTGAAAGATTGAGAAGAAATGTGTTAACCAAGTTATGCTTACTGCAATTATGGCTTTACCCCCATTAAAATTCATTTACATGACCATTTCACTAGATGGAGTATTGCCCTAGCTCAAATGATTACTGTAAACATGGTCACTGGCTTTTGCAGGGATCAGTCTGTGAACTTTGGGTAATGTCTTCCACCATGAGGCCACCCCTTCACATACATACCTGAAACATTTTTAGATTTTCAATAAACACAACTCTGTAAATTAATGAAGCATGACCATGGACACAAATACATATACAAAACACAGCAGTCATAGTTTGCACTCACCTCTGTGTTGTGCATGCTTGATCTCTGCAGTGGAAACACCCATCCCTGCTCTGTAGAGGTTGTTATGCTGCTCTCTAATGCAGCACCAGCGTGTGGTGCCAGAGATTCATCTGTTTTTCTCACTGAGACACTTTAGATCCAGTCCTCCCCTCAAGCAGAGCAAATCTATGGCCAAGATCAGCCACGTTATGGGTATATAGGGCTCAATAGATATGGGCAGGCACTATGATGATTTTACATTTTCACCAGTTAAGGAGGTTATGGATACTGTGATATGTTATATGATGTTCCCTCTGTAATTTTTTGCAGCTGTGGTGCTTTGGGTGATATATCTAGATTTACCCCATGGCTGTCGCTGTTTTGGGTCTAAGTTTCATGTTGAGGTTAAAAAAAATGCTTTGAATCGTACTATAGTCCATAATATCATCTCTTCTAAAACATATGGGTTACCCTTACTTCACTACTTTTATTACAGGGTACATTTTGTTATTTAACACCAAAAGCTGTTCAATGCACAACTCAAAAGACAAAGCTTACTAGGATCACTTGAATGCAGCATCAGGCACTGCTTGTCATTTTAGAGAAGCACTCCATATAAAAAGCATTGGCAGGAGATAACAGATGCTTTAATGTTTTGCCTAGCAAAGGACTGTTTCTATTGAAAGTTGAAAATGAGGGTGAAAATATGTAATGACTGTTTGTATGACAAGCGATTTAAAGTCTATTTGTACTTCAGAACCTTATTTGAATTTCACTATTTATTTATTCATGACCGGAAGCCCTGCAGTGGTTTTGAAACTAAGACTCACTGGCCCAACCCTGATTGTTATGTTGTTCTTTTATTTGTGTTTAATAAAGTCAAATTTATTCATTCATTTATTTATTTATTTATTGCTATGTAGTTTCATTATAGGCTGCTAATGGAGTAGTGTACTGTTTCAATTTGGGTTGTACTTTGCAGCTTTGACTTTGTACTTCTGCAGTGAATTGCAACCTAGAATAATACTAAAATACTATGATGAATTTTGAAAATTATGATAGTATCTAAAACTATTGTGAAATAATTTGTCAATATCAACCACTCCTAGTTTCATCCAAATTTCTTGGTTTTAGTATCAAATGTTTATGCAGTCAGATACTAAGAGGTTTGGTGATTGGATGCAGTGAAGATACAGGGCTGTAAAGTCTGAAAAAAAAGAAAATTGATCATTTTAGGTTTTGAAAATGTTGAGAAATGCACACTGTAAAAACATTGTTTTGTCCTCATACATATCAAATTACACATTCGATGTAGTTGTGGACTCACTGCATTTTCATATGTTGTAATGTTTTGAAAAATAATGTTCAGCTGTAGTGTGACAGGACTTAGATGACAATCATATCGTCTAGCAACAAACATTACCTTTGACCACCAACCAAAGTGTTTATTTTGCACTGGTGAGCACATAGGAGCCCTGAGGATTATTTAAAAAGTTCATTATCTGTTGTATTTCACTATCCAGAGTGTGAAGATGACACCCTTATGTCACTGCTGATAGTTTCTACTGGCTCCTGCTTTCTTTCCTTTTATATCTAAACTCATATTTCAGATCCTGTCTTGTCTTCCATTGTCTTCCTTTTGTGTTTATGGTCTCCTTATTGTCTCACTGTCTCTGACTTTGGTGCTAACCTTTTCCTTTTCCTACTTTGTATTAACCTAAGCTTTTCTCTCTGCTCCTCTCCCTTGTTGGCTTCAGTGCTCGCTATGGGAGCCCCAAACGACAGCTGCAGTTCTACAGGTACCTGTGTGTCTGTCTGTCTGTCTGTCTGTCTGCCAATCACTCTGTTTATGCAAAAGAAAGGTTATTAAACTTGAGAAAAATGCAGAAGAAAGATGCAGTTGTTGTACAGTTGGGCACAGGATGTTGGCGGAGCTGGTGTGGGGAAAAACAATCCATGTCTTAGAGTCACCGTAGTAGAAGAAACACAATCCAGATCCAAGTTTGCCACATATCTGATAACATATGAAATGCAATATCGGTAAATTACATAGTTGTTGCTCTTGCAAGATGGCCAAGGGTCTGTTGATAGATTAAATGGATGAGTGTCATCCATATATGATTACAGAGAGGACAGACGATCCAACTCAGTGGCACAGAAATGTCACTCCCTGACGACTTTTGCTAGCTGATTGAATCCACTGCACACGGGCGATTTTTATAATTCCACATGAACTTTTTATGAGACCATCAGCTATTGTTTAGATATTAGTTAAGTTATCAAAGTGTAGGTAATAAGCACCACAAGCTTATCTAATATATGCCTAAGTTTGGTTTGCCTTTAAAAAGAGCACAGCAGAAATAACAATACAATTTTAATACTACATTCAGGTGAAATCTGTCTCTGATAACCGTCTTGACAGTTGCATATTGTTGGCGGAGGTATGCGCTCTACTGAGTGCTTTCTGGTTCCAATTTTAACATGTATATACACACAGGCCAAAATAAAAAAAAATACCTGTAGCTTCCAAGGGGCACAGTCTTATTTTAACTACTAGCTTTGTAGGGATACTTTTCCAAAGATTGGTCAGACAGCTGCCTTTTTTAAATTGATCTTGGGCAGTCACAAATAAGCTTCAGTGGACCTGGGTTTTACCATACAGGGGGACAGTACAGCTCTGACAGGTTGATGTGACTGTATGGCTGAGTAAGGATATGATGTGTCAACCTTTTATGTTTAACTGGCTTTGATTTTATGATTTTAATTGATGTACTGTTTTTATTTTGGGAAAGTGTGGCATAAATACCTGTAAAACATTATTACAAGTATTCAGACAGTAAATAAAAGTATAAATCTGGGTTTTCCAGCTTGCTGGTAGTACAGAATGCCACACTGCAACTTTCCACCATCTTTTGTCATCCCGATGCAAATGCAATAAAAGATAATAATTGGGCAGCACGTGAGATGTTTTATGGCCAACTGTGCATTGTTCTCTCCTCAGAGGTGTAGCAGTGGGAGAGGATACAGTGTGACATGGCTGTGGGTGTTCCCTGTCTTGTTGGCTGTATTCATTTATTGTGCAGAAGAAGTTTTAGTTATCTATGATAACCTCGCTCCAGAGACTTGATATTCTTTTACTGAGGCCTGTACATCCATTAGTCACCCTCTGCTGCACAGATAACACTGAGCATCTACTATTAAGCTGGCAACGCGCTATCAAGCCTAAACCTGATAGGTGTACTGACGGATTTTGTTGCAAGGTTGTTTGCAAAACTTTTGAATCAACAATTACACCAGGAGTAAAAGTGCTTTAGCTGAGACCAGCAGCTTATACAAGTCACTCTGTCAGTAGGTCATTCTGTTAGTACCATAATTACCAACACAAACAAACAAAAAAAGACTTGTGAGACTTAATACTTTTAACACACTGCATTTCAGATGGAATTATTATTATATGTCACAGCTGTATCTGTAGCTTCCACATGCAAAATATAAACTATGATGAACTGATAGAGTTTAAACTAGCCAACAGCATATGAAGCAATTAGACCTACATTAAAATACTTTATAATGCATCAATAATTTAATGCTCTAAGAGCAAACATTCTTCACAATGACTATAGTTACTTTTACTTTTCATACTTAAGCACATTTCACTGCTAATACAGTAATTCTATATGCTTAAATAAGTAAAATTTTGAATGCAGGACTTACATAAACTATTTGTCCATTATGGTACTGCTACTTTTACCTTAGCTAAAAATTTTAGTATACACCACTGCACTCTTGGTGAGTCAGCGGACTTTCATAGGGTGGGACTAGTGTTTTGGTGCCAGTGTTGACAAATGATTCAGTTTGGGTTCAGTTTGATACCTGAACCCAGCAAAAGCACAATTTTAACTTACTGTAATGCCATGTGTCATGCTCGATTCAAAATTGATTTGCCTTTCATCACCAAGATACCAAGGAAAAAAGTTATACCACACAACAAAAATGTATATTTTAGTTTCATAACATTGATTAATTTTACACAGTCAAGGACAGGTCTAAATTAAAGATCACTGACCAGGCCTCATCATGAGCATCATTTTCAGGAGCTGCATAGTTTAAAAGTATTGGACAACTTTTGGTTACCATTTGTCACCAAGGCTCCAAAGGCAATGTGCTTTTCTTTTTTTTTTTCTTTTCTTTTTTTTCACCTGAGACATTGACTAACATGTGACTAAAATAACTTATTACTGGAGTGTTAACCTGTTGTGTCCAGATACATTTTAGCACATCAGTAGAATTGAACAGGTAGGTACTGGTTATTGTCTTCATTCATCATTTCAGTATTAAACTACACGTATTTCTGATTATATTGCACTCATTTGGAGTTAAACCCTATCTGTCTTATTCTGAAAGCCAGACCATTTTATTTGGTGTAGGGGATGGAATGTTGTTCTCTTAGAGCAGGGCAGGTTGGCCCATATCTTCAGTTGTGTGGTTTTAGATGCGTTGTCTTCCTGCTGCTTTAGACTGGGATCATGTTTTATGATCTTATATGAGGCCTTATTCTGCTGATCTAGTTATAAAAACCCCTGACGATGTGGATGTGCCCGTAATGAGCTCACTATCGGATTTTTATCTTGGCGCCTTGCACATTTCTGTCCTTTTAAAGTGCAAACCGTCCCACTTTCTGCTGCTCTGGCCTAGGTGAGGGGGATCGATTAAGCCCCCCGTCTATGTCCGTCACTCTGACAGCCTAACGGGTTGATGCTGGGAAGGGAAGTTTTCTACTTTTTAATTATTGTAACCCCAGCACATGTAACCCAGCACATGTAGCACAGCAAACAGGATTGCTAATTAGAAAGCAAATTAAGTCTAAACGTGGCACCTCAAATGATTCTCCGATGAGAGTTTTGTTTTGTTCTCTGGTACGTACCTTAGATCAGTCCAAGGCCACTTCATGTCCGGCTATATGGTCACATGCTGACAAGCCTGTTAGTTCAGTGTTTCCGGCTCTGGCTATCATTAAACCATTTTATAGTTTTCAGGGGACTGAGTGGTTTCCTGATGATGGAGGTCCTTGACTTTTGACCCCTTTATTGTCTCTAATGCAGCCGCTTCACTCTCTTGGGGACTGTAGAAAAACAGATATTGTAAATAAACGCTCATAAAAGAAGTGTTTCATTTAACATATCACAGATATATTCATAGATATATTCAGTTAAGCTTGCTTATGGCTCATCCCACTCATTGTATTCAGATCTTTTGATCTCATTGTCTTTTTGTGATATGAACAGTAGTGATATTAAAACTGTGCAGATTTTATTCATCCCTACATATCAGTTTCTACACTATTTGTGTATGTGCATATGTGTGTCTCAAAACCTTGTCAGATAATTTTTTGAAAATAAGAGCATCCCATCAGTGTATTTTTTTAAAGTTTCATGGTGACATCACACTTCACATGATATTACATGTCATGTCAAAGACAAACATTTAGCAGTGATAAAATAATTCCTAAACAGCTACATTACCTTGTAAGTACTGATGCTGGATGACTCTGTTTACATTTACATTTACATTTCGTCATTTGTTAGATGCTTTTATCCAAAGCGACTTACATGGCATAGAAGCATAGGAGGCATCGAAACAAATCAGGTGTGTGCAGCTATACAGAGACAACTTCAATGTACGTGCCACAGCTTGGCCTCTAGAACCAGGAGGTGGTGCAGGAAGTACAGACAGGAGAGGGATTTTTTTGTTTGTTGGCTTTGTTTTTTGTTTTTTTTCCTCTCTTTTTTTTAGAGCCTGTGTTCTCATTATATTGAACACTTTGATTCTGACCTTGACCTGATCATGAGGCCATAAGAGAACTAGTGTGCTTAACTGGTGCTGGTGTGGTTTACAGTCTGGGATGGTAAAGTATTGTTGTGGCTTGGTTAGAGTGGACTTGAACACGCTTAGTGGT
>OMKZ01003023.1:35239-50015 GCA_900302535.1 Neoniphon sammara | reverse complement strand
CCCAAAAAAAAAAAATAAAAATTTTTAAAAAAAAAAAAAAAAAAAAAAAAAAAAAATCAGGGGAGAAGTTAATTAACAATTCAGGTTCACACGTTGTGCCACAGCTATGATTCAGTTTGAAAGCAGACTGATTGTGAATATGCGTAGGTGAGCAACACTTCAACTCAAGCTGTTAGCAAAGTCAACTTGCTGTTGTACAGCCCTGCTTGGTTTCAGCGATAACGACGGGGTGACATCATTAAACCGTACAGACTGGAAAATGAATGAAATGGCAGGCCTCACTTGGAGACCGGCAGACTCGCAGGGCTTCGTTTCCTTTAACCCGTCAGTTAAGCTGCTCAGGTTTTATGCTCCTGCCCTCCCAGAGACAATAAGGAGCCCTCTGCAGTCAAAGTACTTTCCATGTTTCAGTGCCTGAGGGGCTTGAAGCGACACATCTCTTTTCTCTGAGTTGATTACCGGTGATCGTGGTGAGTGTGTGTGTGTGTGTGTGTGTGTGTGTCTGCAAAGGACAGACAGAGAGTGCATGAGTGACTGAGAGTCTGACTGACTGACTGATTCAATGACTGCATGACTGATTGACTGAGTCATAATACAGTATGTGCATGACATCAGTATCCAAGACCCGTACAGGCCAGATCTTTTCTTCAGTCTCCAAGCTTAAGATGAAATGAAAAGCTCTGACTCCACTACTTCATTACCTCCTCACTGCTAAAACCCCATTCAAATTTCCACAGAAAAAAATTGCCAATTTTTTGCCTTCAAACCATATACCCCCCCTTCTTCCCATTTATGCTCCTCAGGCTTTGGCGTAACCTCAAAAGCAACATAGTAAAATGGAAAACCCAACTTCAAAGCGAGTCAATCAATGGGCACAGAAGCCTATCATCCCGGCCAGAAAAAATCCATTGGGTCAATTCATCTTGTCTGGCTGCAGAGACCCGCACGACCTTGCTGCAGCCACTGGGGCCTGAGGAGCACAAATGGAGCTCAGACAGATGGTCTCCTCTGCCCTATCAGCACCTCAGATGAGCCGGCTGATTGCCACAGTGTAGTGCGGCAACTGTGGAACTGACCGTCTGCCGAATGCAACAAGGACAACTCGGTGACCAATCAATACAGACAAAGAGGTGCTGCACTGTATGCATGCATGTATTATTCAATTCCCTAAGGTGCTATTTGCATTTTTGCTGATTATCTGTTGGGCATTTGCGAGCATGAAGCATTAAAAGGCAAAAACCTTGACCTATGTCCTTTTAGCATAAGGCTGCTGAATGCACGATTAGCTCTTCATTATTGTTCAAACTAGCAAGGTGAGCAGGTTAATGGAAACATCAAGGCGTTTAGGCTGCCCAAACATTTTGCACATTTATGGATCCTCCTCAACATGTGTACACAAACAATTGCCTTTGTTTGACAAGGGACTTTTGTATAATAAGCAGACTCTAAAGTAATACCATGTGTCCTTGAGGCCATCTGCCATGATCACAACACTAAACCACTTTTAAGCAAGCTACTGGTATCTGACCTACATGCATAAGTGGCTACTAAACCCCTATCTCCTTACAACAAGACTCTGAGAAACAGATACCATCTCTGTACACAGCTTACACACCTAAACACAGCAGTTAGCCACATCATACATAATGTACTGTATCTTAAGTATTCTCTAAATCCCTCTGATCCTGCACCTTAATGTGAATTTTTTCTCTGAAATCCTCTGGGTCAACTCTGAAACACTCAAACGCACCGCTGGCAATTGCTAAAGCAATAAAAATATATAGCCTTGCCTTGGCTTTAACAGCCCTATTGTGTAACATATTTCTTCCTATACACTTTGATACTGCAGCACACACAACCCCTCTAGGTACACACAGCCCACTTGGGGCCACTTGGGTCACAGCCAGATATGTAAAGGTCAGCATGTCTCACATGAAAATGGGACGGGGTGAAGGTATTCTCTCCAGCCCCATATAGCGAACGCATTATTCATCCCTGTGCAAATTGACTTTCCAGTGCATGTGCGACAAAAATACTAACAATGTGACTCCTATGGTATGCGGCAGACAGGAACAGCTGCTGCACATCTATATGCGTCCTGGGAGCTGGTGACAGAGGGCAGAGGCGGCTCTGTGTGGCATGGCAGCAGACTGCCAAGTCCAGCTACAGGGGGGCCATTAGAGACACCTTTCACCTGCGAACTGAGACATGGGGCTTGATTGGCACAGGTGAGCCAAGTGGTGATGGAAGAGGAGAGAGGAAAACAGTGGGAAGTAAAATTGGAGAGATGCAATGAGCCAGGTGATGGACTGGTGACACTTTTTCATTGCAAAAACTAACTGCATGACATCCTGAAGTCCTATTTTAAGTGTTGACCAATTCTAAGTACCGATTGCTTTTAACAAACAATCTAGATTTAGGCTATGGGTTTCACTGGGAATATCGATTTAATTCCCAATGTTTTCTCAAATGTAATATCCTCAAATGTGCGATAAAAATAAGCAAATTATGTATTGCTTCATATCAGGTTTAAGTTTCGGGGAAATTCTCTAATGCAGATACTTTAGACGGGCCCTGGCTCAATATCTGATCCTGCTGTCTGCAGTGATACATCTCTAAATAAGATGAGGACGGTATCAGATTGAAGCCATTTGTTACCTTAGAAAGCGAGGGAAGAGGAAACGGAGGATGGGAGTACGCTAGTGAGGGCTCTACTTCATCAGAGATGCGAGGAATCCTTCCATCGTGTTTCCTGCGAGTCAAAAAAGGGGAGAGAGAGAGAGAAAGAGAGAGAGAGAGAGAGAGAGAGAGAGAGAAGGAGATAAAGTGTTATGGATAGCCCTGAGCTGAGTTTCTTCTATATGGAATAAGAACAGGGAAAATGACCATAACACAATTGATTCAACCCATTATTCGGCCCTCACTCCAGTAAGAACAGGCGCTGTCATTACACCAGGGTCCTGAGAGCGTTTCTTCACTCAGGAGTAATACAAAGACTCCCTGGCTGATTTCACCGCAGTGCCGTAGCCCTCACACTGGTAAGTGTAAGTGCAGGGGAAGAAGAGCAAACAGGCAGGATGATTACACATTAGGGGGAGGGAGAGGCGAACAGAGGAAGAGGGCAGCGTGGAGGAGATGAAGAACAAAGCAAAGATCATTACGGAGCAGAGAGACGCGATCCTCACTGTTCATCGAGCCCTCTGATCAAACCTGCTCCGCTACTCTGATTGGAGAGTGCTAGCGGTCTGACCAGGGTCCCGGTCACAGCAGATCACCTCACGCTGCGTCTCACACATCAGTCAGTCGCTAGAACTGGCAGCTCGTCTGTGCATGCATCCTGTTCGCATACACGCAGCGGCAGAGAGCATTTCTAAAAACTGCTTAAGAAGGGAAAGAAAGGAAAAAAACAGAACAATCTGATTTTAAAAAGAGAAGTAAGAATTAGAGGAATGATGTGCAAGCGCGCACATGATCACACACCCGCTGCCACTGCCAGGAGATTAAGGTTTAAAGGCAAAAAGATTATTTATCAAGTGGTTTTCAGTAACACAGTCCATTATCGGGTAGTGCAGCTCTCCCCATCTGAGCCTTCCTCTGCCTCTTATGGCTCTGGATAGTTTAGGTGTCAGAGCAAAAAAGTGGTCCACATCTCTGGCATCAGACAACTGACCTGAAGTACAGGATGGGGAATCCATGCTCTGTGTTTCCTGCCTCTCTGATCTCGACTGAAGTCAGAGAAATGATTGAATGGGGTTGCGAGCTTCTTCTTCTTTTTTTCTTTTGCATCATCTCCTGCTCCTCCTCAAGACAGAACTTCTTTTTGAGCATGAACATGAAAAGAATCACGTCAAATGCTCCTTCAAACCAAGAGTGATGCATTAAAATGCCTAGGTTGAGATGCCATCTCACCTGTGGGGACAATTAGGAGAGGAGGGTTGAACGCTAAAGATCGATCAATACATGCTGCGTGAGCCACACTTTTATTAGCATTACTGACAACAAATGTGAAGTTGTTTTTTTATACCTCTGCATATCTTTTTGATCCATTCTTTTTTTTAGGGACATGTCACCAACATGGCACACAAAAAATCCCCCCCTGCCTCCCATGTGGCCCTACTCATATCCATATTGAAGGGCAAAACACCAAAGTACAAACTGATCTTGATATAGCACGACTCCTCCGACAGAAGGATGAAGGTTGCCTGACAGCCTGCCACCCTCACTCCAGGAGCGCCGATGGCATGCCTGGTGGCTCTGATCGCAGAGGATGAATACGGTTTGTTTGGGCGTGTGTGTGTGTGTGTGTGAGAGAGAGAGAGAGAGCGTGTGTGTTTGTGCTGTCAGCGGCTGGATTTACAAGGTAGATAACAGGCATGCATCTGGTGAGAGTGTAAATGCTCAGTTTGACTCAGGTGAGGATTTCACATGGTGTTGAAAGACTGGCATAATCTGACAAACGCAGCGAGCACACATTATCAAACACCGCCATCCGTGTCACCTACAGCCTGACATGATGTGGCATGACGACGTGATGTGACACCAATCAAAGAGAAATGTTTATACGTTACACATTCTGAATGCACCATAGTAACTCCTCCAGTTGCCATAATAATGCTGAACAAATCCATACAGTGACACTCAGGACATACACACCACCATGTATGTCCTGCTGCAAAGGCACTGAGGTGCAGTGGTGCGGTATAGAAATTATTAGCATGCACAGGGCATGAAGAAAGCATGGATATATAGCCTGGACTTCTGTTTTTCCCTAAGGTCACAGAGGCTTTTCTGCCACTCCGCTCAGCTGGCACGATGTCAAGTTTATTCATGTAGCCCGTTATCACAAGTACAGTACGTGTCAGAAGGCTTTATCATATATATATCATATAACAAACACCATACTATATCATATACATTTATGTGCATATGACATATACATCATATACCATACTACATCAAATACATTCATGCCTACGGGGAATTTACAGTTTCTAGTTCACCTGATCTGCATTTCTTTGACCTGTGGGAGGAAACTGCAGCACCTGGAGGAAACACACGCAAACATAGGAAAGAACATGCAAACGCCACCTATGACTACGTCTGCATTTGTAGGATAACATGCACTCTGCAGGCCCACAGTTGCATGAATTTGCAATTAAAATCTGCCACAACTAGGGTTGAACAACTCATAGTCTGAATTGATCTGTATCTATAAAATAAGACCCAATATCGCGACTGTATGGACAGAAAAAAACACAGCTAATTACTCTGCTGTCAGCAGCATGTAGGCCTGCAGGTTCTTTTAAATCTATGTGACTGCTTTAAATTATAGTACATAATTGTACATTGTAGCAGTTGATTTAGTACAAATGGCTATATCTGAATGTGATTGCGTTGCTAGGAGACAAGCAAAGACACCAGGTAAAATTCTGGTGGAGTGTTGAGGTGAAATAAGTTTCTGAACAAGCTGCCATGTTTTCCTGCTTTGAAAACCAAGGACAGAAGCCAAGGGCAGCTTTCTTTACCCTAACGCTACAATGTGACGCGCCTTGAAAAGTAGCACACACGACTGAATGAATAAACAAACTAAAGAAATGAACCCACATGACTCTTATTGAGCGCTTAGTCAGAGGACTAAAATGAGTGATCACTCACTCAATATGGCAGATTTAGCCATTTGAACTATTTCAGGCAAACAACCACGTATTCATCTGCCACACGGAACTTCATCCCACCACTTGTTATGTAAACAAAGAGAAAGTAGTCCCTGGTACTTTGAAACAAGATATTATTTTTTGATCATATTTTTTTACAAGTCTCCTACACAAAACTGCCAGACTTAGGTTCAGATTCAATAAAGCCATTTGTAGGTGCTAAAACGTTTTCAAAGCTCAAAACCAGTGTTAAGACTTTTGCACATGCTAAACGTTTTTGCACACATTTAAGGCTTTAGTAAATCAGGACCTTAGTCACATATCATTTACCATTCCCCTCCTTTTAGCTTTAGAGACAAGTTCTCATTTTCTAGACAGTGCTACTCGCTGCTCACTCAGGAGTGTATGTTCAAGTGTTAGTGTGGAGCACCGGCACAAATGATCTACCGGGAACTAATGGATGACTGTGGTGTCTATGTCTATCCCATCACTTAATGTGTAGTTTAACCAATGGACCGATTTCCCAGTATATTCCTTTAAGACCTTTGCTTACTAAAGAATCACGTTTTACTATGTTTTTGGATGCTGCCTGACGAATTTCAGGAGGCAATTTTTTTCCCCAAAATGGTTACAAAGCACCCTGGAATTAAACCCTTCAATTAATCTGTGTGTAGCCAGCAGCTGTCTCCGCAGAGTGCCGGGTCATGAGCTGTGATAAGAATTCAAACTTCCTCTGGTCCAATCATGGCTGGGGATGTTCTGCACCTGCAAATACAAATTAGCAGGGCGATGCCGAATCCTCCAAACAGAATATAAACCATAATTTTGAGCAGGACGAGTCTGTAGTGTTACGGCTGCAGTCAAGGAGCAGAGGCAGATACAGCGTGTCCAATAAAGTATGCATCTCGTATATTATCACTTCTGTGCTGCAGACTGTCACTTCAATACAATTCAATTTTTTTCATGTCCCATAAGCTATTTTTGGTTTCCTGACAGGATTCAAAAAACAACAAATTAAGTTACATAACATACAAACAGCCATTAAGATAAATGGCACTTGTTAATACCAGTACAGGAGGTCTTATCATCTGGCATTGTTCTTGAAACTTGTCTGAATGCTACATTATGTAGTCATTAGCTAGTGCTCAGTTGTTACTGATTATTCTTAGCCCACGGTTTTTCTTTGCTCAGTGGTAATTATGGTCCGCTACTGTCTAGCCTTGTAGCCTTTTGTAGCGTCTGTAAAGGCCCTGAACGCTATAAACACCACACATTACATAGTCCGCAGATAATTTCTCGCATAAAGTCTAAGCAGAGTAAACCCATTCGTTCCACATTCAGGGGTAGTCAGTATTCCTCCAAGGTCTAAAAACAAAATAACATCAGCTAGAAAAAATAAATTACTGAGCCGAATGAGGAAAACGTGTATGATGAACAACATAATTACACTGAGGCTCATCTGCAATGTGTGGCGTCACATGTGAAGGGCCACAAAGGTTCTTGTGAACACCAAAGCGTAGCCACGAGTATTGCAGGAAGTCATATATCAGATGTAATGCTGCTACAGTGGGGTACCTTGGTCTAATAACGGTAGAGTAACATTGTCCGGTAAGGCTGACCAGTAGAAACGTTTTCTTCAGCAATGGAGCTTTACATAGCCACGGCCAGCTTGGCTCATATATAATATAGGATTAAAAGTACTATTGTGGGTCTGTTCCTATGGCCAGTGATCTCTATAATGTCAAAAAATGCAAAACAAAATCACAAAAATGTTTTCTGATGGGAAACTGAGCACCACTAATAAAGATCAAGCTGTGGTTGTTTCTGTTATTCCTATAGTCTGACACGATAAATTACACAGTTGAACAGTCTGTATAGAGGATGGACGGGTTCCCTCAGTGAAACAAGGCTTGAAATCTCAATCCCAATGGCATTTCCAATGCAAATCCACATCAGATGGCAGAATTTTTCAGAATTTTCCAACCAGACAAACAAACCAACAAGCAAGCAAATATCAAGCCACTGCTCCTGCATGCCGATCACCTGCAAGGAATGATTAACTATGTAGAGCCAATCACTGACCAGTCACATCACTGGTAATTCCAATTATGTCAAGGTTGTTCTGAAGATTTTGGTGGATCACTTTGGATCTGTCAACATGAAAATGTCTTGCTGATCGCAGCTTGAGGTTTTCAGGTATGACTCTAATGGCTGCTCCATGACTGGACTGAAAACGAGGTGATTACTGCACGGCCTCCAGGGCTCCCAGACTCGAGAGTGATCTGCCCAAATGACCTTGATTTTTAAATCCCGTTTATATTTTATGCTTTCTTTTATGTTTTGCTTATATTGATTTTACTGTCTTCAAAGCAAATTGTGACTGTGTTTTGATCCTAAAAATAAGAATAAGGAAATCATAATAAGGAAGTATGTTCTCAAGCTGGAAATAACAAAGCCAACACTCTCTTGACATCATGGGGATGATTCCCAGAGTTGCTCCACTGATACTGAATTGGAGGCTGTGTATACAAAGCACAAAAAGATGATTCTGCAAAGATACAGGAACATTTTCTGCTTTGTAATCATTAGCACACAAATGTAATGAAGCCGAGCTGGGTGCAAACGCTGAAAGCATTCTATGAGACCAGAAAGTCATTTTCCAATTCACTGCCAGTCGAGCGGCTCCAGGTTTCGCCTATCGATGACATTACAGATTAAAGCTTCAGCGCTCTGGTTTCTTGCTTGGGGAGAGAGAGAGCCTCTAAGCTTCATAAATATTGAACAAAAATAATTCAGCCAAAAGAATAGTCAGATAGTCTTGCTTGAAGAGTGATATCTTGCTCGGCTGCCAATATTACCAAGTCAAACACAGGCTCTCTCTTTCTCTCTCTCTCTCTCTCTCTCTCTCTCACACACACACATACACACACAGGCAAAGACAGACACACTGAGACAAGTGCATATAAACCCCTAAGCTTTGCGAGTCCACTTACTAGAGAGCAACTAATCTAATCAAGTGCGGCTAATGCACAATGAAAGCAGAATCATTTACTTGAGACGCCAGCCAGCCAGTTCCTGTATACATATGAGAATAAAAGAAAGATACAATAGCATGAGATGAAGAGATCGGGGCAGATCAACTTCACAACTACAGCTGGAGCTGGACACAGAGGCACACAAGAGGCAGACTCACCTCTTTATCAGCTTCACCTCTCTCTTCCCATCTCTCTCCCTCCTTTATCTTGCACTCCCATATTCACTTTGCCCTCGCTCTCCAATCTAAACATCTCAAATTCGCAGTTTCCCTCTTACGGGCTCAGCGCGCTCCTCCAGCCCTCTCTCCCTGCTTACCTGTCTCTGTAGTGGCGCCTCACTCGCTGCTTAAAATCTGCTCCTCCACAACTTGCTGCTCCTCTCCGTATCGCTCCCTCCGTATGTCTGACTCAGTCTCTCTATCCACCAACACCTGCTGTCGGAGCTCAGCCTCTCTCCTGTCAGATGATGCTGAGAGAGAAGCCCTCCTTCCTCCCCCCTCCCTCTTCCCTTCTCTCCCTCTCCTCTCCCTCCTAATACACGCATGCATTTTCCTAGCTGTTTTTTTTTTTGTTCCACTTTGAGGTAAGCGCAAAAGATCGTCCCCCCTCTCAATCTCCTCCTTCAACCCAATCTCTCTCTTTAGTTCTTTTTCTACCTCCCTCCCCTCTTTTCTCTTAATCTGTCTTTGAGAAAGAGCTGCCCATCCAAGCTGTTGGGCGTTGCTTTGCTTAGCATTCGGCTCAGTGAGTCCGCTTGCTAATAGGAAATGCCGTTCGCACAATAGAACAGAGTGCCGTGGCTGGATGGAGGACAGAATTGTAGGCCAAGTTCTCAAAGAGGGGACATCTCAAAGGCGACATCAAATCTTCTCGTCCTATTATTCTGCCTCCCTCTGACAGCCTGCTCGAACATCATGAAACCCATTCTGCACAAATTAGCCAATTTGTCCCGTAGTCCGTTTGACACTTTAGTGGCAGGCAGTTAGCTGAAAAGCTCTCAAATGCTGGAGATTCTGTGGTACACTCAAATATGATAGAGGAAATTACTTACTCAGCTTAGGAATAAGCACAGGTCAGTGCTGCCCTATGTATTACTGAGTACTTGGGGGGTGTGTGTGGGTGTGTGTGTGTTGTGAGGGGGCTTAATTCATAAGTATAACACAGTAAAATGCATCACTACATGCAGTGTCACAAATTACAGGCTTCCGCAGAAAGCCTTCACTAGATCTCAACCGACTCTGAAATAGATTAACACTGCAGTGCTGTTAACCTCAGTGACTAGCATCTGGTTTGATTCTCATCACCAAACCTGGGTTCAATCATTTTAATTGCTAAACCTTCATAGGTCAAACAAAATAAGTCAAAGGTAGTAACATATCAATGGGTATAGGTCATGTGGGCATACCAGAACAGGAGCTGATGCATTCTGACTCAAATGACGACTGTGAAAACAAAAATGCTAGCAACTGCTTACAAAACCTATTTATCCCATGTCGTCACCTTACCAGATGTGCTCCACTTTCCGCAGAAGGGTGTTGGAGAAGTTCCCGGATCCCATCCTTCCTCCTCCTATCCCTCTGCTCTGCAGCATTACATCAGGCTGCAGATTTGGCTACTTGCTAGTGATACAGTGCTAGTGACTGAATCTCTAGCTGATCTACCAAACTGGTAGTAAAGTCAATCAATAGGCCAGACCACAAGCCCTGAAAAAAGCCTATTGGTGGATGTGAGCCAAGCCCTCTGGCTTGTCCACACCCTTGTGAGAGTATAATGTTGCAGGTAGCCTAGAGCTAGCTTATGGTCTTTGTTCTGAATCCATGGCCTCTTACACACACGGCAGTGGAACGAGCACACAAAGCCCTCTTTGTTTTTGTTTTTTTTTTCATTTACTATTCAGGACGTTCTGGGTAACACTCGATATCCTACATGGTGGATTCACTTCCACACCTAAATGCTCTATCACTCACCCAGGGAAGACAGTACCTGAGTGAGACCAAAGCTGTGCTCAAATAGGTGCAGGGAGCATGAAGCATTCAGGGTAAGTGCAATCAACACCTTTCTGCCTGTTTAGGGTTTCTGAGCAGACAGTGGGGTGGAGCTGAAGATGAAAGGAGATCTTTGCTGACACAGAGGCAGAACAAATGGGAGTCAAATCGCGTCATGGGTGGTGGTGGACTAAATAAAACTGCAGTATTTTTGTAGTAGAAAAAAAAACTGTGTGAAATTACGAGAACAATTGTATGTGGGTCATGCTGAGATCCTTCTTTCATTTTTTTTTTTTGCCATTTCTCATTTCATTAGTTTCATCCCTCTTTCATATTCCCTCCCTCTCTCTCTCTCTATGACTGCCTGCTGCCCAATCTTTCTGCAGTCCTCTCCTGAGGCAGGCCGACTAAATTTAACATTTACTCTTCATCTCACTGCAGACGATGCACTCAGAATCAGAATCAGGATCATTACAATTGCCGAGGAATGTGTCTTTGTGATTTTGGTGCAGAGATACAGTATGGTGTCAACTTGCAGAGTTTCAACGGTGCATACATACTGACACCCACGGTACAAGGACAGTTTGAATATAGTGCAAAGAGAGTGAAAGATGTACAAAGAGATGACTGATTGATTAAATTCTCTTCCTCTGGTGCCGTACTGTGTGTGTGCCCTTAACAGCCTAGGAACAAATCCCACCACAGCCTACTTTCCTTTGACTTTGTCTCCTTCTCTATTTTCACATGATCTGAATACAGAATAAATGTACTCATGGTGAGTGGACTACCTACTCTCTTTGGACACGCTCCCACCGAACTCTGAACTCTGGAGTGCTTACTCCTTCAGTTCAGTTCCTCTGGGCAGGTGAGGATGATGCCAAACTCGAGTGGCATCAAATCAGTGCACCAAGATTGCCTGAAAATGCAGGTCTCAGTGCCCTTCAAAGAGATCTGGTTCATTAGGACTCAAAAAGTGGTCTGAACCAACTGTAAGAAATTACCCCAAAGATGTGCACTTTCACTGGTATAAGAAGACGGATGGGGATATCTGATAGCCAGCAATTACTCATGACTGGAAAACTTTCCAAATCAAATGAACCCAATAAAAATGTTTCAACTGTTCCCAAAGGAATAGTTTACCCCAAAATAAAACTTCATGTCAGTCAAAACACCAGTGACCTTTTTATGTCCACATAACACACAACAAGTTAGTTATCAGCCTTGTCCAGAGCAACTGAAGTGGCCAGGAACTGGTTCTTGAGTGTTTCAAAAAGGACAACAATCATGAAATTGCCCCACGAGGCTCATACAGGATTATCTAAGAGTTCTCTAGCGAAACGATAGCACCGTGAGTCCAAAAGACATATATTTACACCAGAGTTTAGTACAAGTCTTCGCTTAAACCACTGTTTTTGAAAGCGTTCAGGTACACACCCATATATCAACCTGAACATACAACCTTTCCCCATATCCATGTTTACACTCCTACGCTGGGGTCTACATTACGTAAACAGAGAAAGGTGCGCCCCAAGTGACTTACAATGTGAACCGCCTACTTACACGACTTTCAAACAAAGAAGAAAGAGCGTTCAACAATTTCGATTGTCGTTCCCCGTCTCTATCGAACGGGCTATCGTGCCCTTATTTATTTGAACCTGAAACCATGGACGAGGAACACAGATGGACGAAGCAGCAGCAACAGCAGGTCGGCCGCAAGCAGGGCAGAGAGCGAGAGCACTATAGGAATATGGTGGTGTAATTGTGGGATGTGTAAAGCAATGCCAACAGAGGAAGAGAGCCTTTGCTGCACAGAATAGGATTTGTTTGTGCCACTGCTTGAGGACCTGGGTAAATAGTGTATTTCCACACTTAAAAGACTCAGGCGGGTCTGGAAAAAATTCTTCAGAAGCAGAAAAAGAACGTACCATCAGAAAATTCACATACATAAAAATTGGATGAATAAGATGTCTGGTGGACATTAGCTTGGGTGAAGGAGGTGATGCTGGTTAAGAATGTGGATTACAAGAGTGTTATGTGGCAACAGAGTAATGCCAGGGTCAGATAGCTCAATTTTGACACAATTTTGTCATTTCTACTAAAATTCCAGGGTTGTGCCGGAATACGAAGTTCGTGAACGACAGTCTAGCAGCTTTAAACATGTAGTATGACATGTTCAAAAAATCAAGATTTGTCATGTGGGACGTTTTTGGGGCATTTGTCAACTACTGTGACAAGTCCTATAATGTGTGTACTGTCATACTTTGTTGACTCTCCTTTACAATCTCCTGTGGACGTTGCACTTGACTGTGAAAGAGGGCATATGTTGATTGATCGGGGTCAAAAGTGGAGTTTCCTATCTCGGACAACACAGGGCACGAATTTATATTGCTATGAATGCCTGATCTGACATGCTGACCATGCATGGTCACATTCAGCAGAGTGTGAACATACGACATGTTGGAGTGCAAGTGTCAATGCTTTCAAAATCAAAAGTTTTAGTGAAGACTTGTGCTAAATGCTGATGTAAATAAAGGTATTTTGGACTATTTTGTACAGTGCAATCATTTGGCTTCATGTGGATTATGGTTAGAACCAGTTCCTGGGAAGTTTGGAGAATAGTGACACGGAGCTGCACTGGCTGTGTGTTATGTAGACAAACAAACTTCACCTGCATGTCGACTGATATGAAGGTGAGTAGATGGTTACAAAACTTTCATTTTTGGGTGAATGATTTCTTTAAAGAGTACCTCACACTAAATTCTTTTTGTGAACTGCAATATGTGGTCCATCTGAGCAGTAATGTGCCGTATTTAATTCACTACATCTGGCTCCGTTCACCCTCCAGTGCCTAAATTCAGCAGCTGGCATTTAGCAGGAGATGCAGCTGTCTTCAAGGACAAGGACACCAGCATGTGAAAGTGCTCATGAACACTTCACCTGCTTCCTCTTCTCGCCACTGTGGTTCAACCACAAACACATTTCCACTTCCCAGTTCTTCACACCCACTGTCTTGCATGTGTTTTTTAATTATTGTTATTATTTTTTATTAAATCTCACAGTGGGTAGAGAAAAGTTCAAACTAGGTGCAGAATGATTCTTTAAATAGTCTGAACACAAACCCATTATATTTAACTGGTGTCACAGGGTCTGGAATCCCATTCACAGAAACCTCTAATGTGGGTCCCAAAACTCTCACCAGTAAACAAACTTCTTATAAGTCCATGTGACCTCTGTTTATAAGTCATTCACTTGTAAATGGACAGTGCAAATGAACCAAATACAAAAATGCAATAAAAAAAGGTGAAAAAAAGGTCCAAAGAAAACAAACTGTAGGTGTAATCACGCTTTTTTTTTCTTTAAAAAAGATGCAAATTAAAGAGTGTTTATGTGTCACGGCGAGCTCATGCAGGGGAACTGGTCATGCCAACGTGGACAATCCAAAGCAATTATTGCCTTTGTAAGAGAGCGAGGTTAAAGAAATTGAGGAAAAGTAAGGTAGAAGGGAGGTGTAGGGTGGCCTTCTGCAAAAAAGGGAATAAAGGTGTTTAAGTAGCTCTGATCAGGCTTGGGACTGTGGGATTTGGCTGCGGCCCTCATTCCCCTTAGACTCTGAGAATCTGAAACGGCAAGAAAGGGAGCACTTCTTCAACATAAGGCCGACGACAGCTCTGTCAGCACTCCCAGAAACCCCGCCGGCTCTCATAATTACCTTGTGGTTGGGTGGCGCTCCCTATTGACTTTGGCAACGCTGGACCTGGAGCCAAACTGAGTGCAAAACCACAGGACAGTCGGAGAGACAGGTAACGTGCGGAAGGCAGGCTGTAGCCCGTCTCCACAACACCGAGGCAAACACACTGCAGCACAATGCTGATCACGATTTCCAGGTTTTAAATGATTTATGTTGATTCAAAGAAATTCTAATTCACATTCAATTTACAAAAGGTCTACCCTCTGGGCAGTGAGGGAAAAAACACTGTCGTTATATCATGACTTGTATTACAAAACCTATAAAGTCTACTTTATTTACAATGACTGAATGTTAAAAGCAAGTTAACCTGCAATTTTCGGGCACAGAGCCTCAGCCTTTATGTTTTCCCATCTT
>OMKZ01003023.1:11916-35176 GCA_900302535.1 Neoniphon sammara | reverse complement strand
GGAGTATTCACACTTTTAAATATGGAGGGCTGAGAGAAAATATGAGTGGTGGGCTGCGCCAAAAATCGTTCCTGTACGTTGTTTATTGTAGAAATACAACAAATCAAACCTTGGCTGTACACTGAATTCCACCTTTAATGGATAATTTCTCATAATTTTATTTGTACACTTTGCTCCAGGGAGCGCCATAGCATATTGTATATTTAATACTCTGTAGCAGGGTTGGCGGCAATTCACTTTCAATTCCATCAATTCAAATTGAATAGCAGCACAAGTCAGCAGCAATCACCATTATGACACTGATTCTTGGTTTTCAAATCTCAGTTGGTTAGAAAACTTTTGCAAAACTGTAAACAGTGTGGTTGGCCATATGCTGTTGTTACTTCAGCCGAACACAAAATGAATCAAAATACTGATATAAAAGAATGGTAGTTCCACAAGAGACCTGAATCACCAGGATATCATTATACTGAAGCATGAGCATAAACCTCGCATGTGCTTGATGTTGTTTGAGGTTGGATCATTTGCATGGGCGCACTACAAAGGAGTGCGGGTATAAAAACTGCAGGCACTCACTCTCAGCTGATGATGCAACTGTCACTTGTCGGAGCTCTCCCATCGACAGCGGCGTGATATGGTCCCTGTGACATCTGCAATTTCCAAACAAAAGCAAGCGCCGCGTCTCATCTCTGCTCTCAAGCGACGACCCCTGACTCTGAAATGCGTTTAGAAATATTCAGTTGCCACACCAACATTCATTGTGCGAGCGCTCTGTGTCACCGTTCCATTCATGAACAGTGCGTCAAAGCGGAACACGCACGACTGAGGCATCAGTCACACAGGACTTGAAAGAGTGACGCAGGAAATCCCACCATTTCCTCCATCACCTCCTGCTTTCGCCCTCCCTCCCTCCGTCCCTACCTCCCTCCATCCTCCTCCTCAGTGAAGTACAGTGGCTAAGTGAAGTGTCTGGAGCATCCCTCCCGCCCCCCTCCTCCCTCCCGTCTCCTGAGCCCAGGCTGTAATAGAGCTTGATTAGATGGAGTCGACCTCCTGATAGTTGTAAAAGGCAACCACTGCAAGGAACATTACCCCCTCAATAAGTCTGAGCTTATCAATTAATTAGCTCAATGCATGTATACTAAGAGGAAAGGCTAATGAAGTGTATCCAGGGTAAATGTGCACATCCATGTGTGTGTGAGTGTGTGTGCGTGTTTTGCAGAAAGTCATAAACGCCAAATCAGGTCATGACTATGACACTTTGTACCATTAACAGGGTTAAGGACTATGAATAGAGTATATACTAGCTTGCATGCACCCATTTACAGAAAAAAATAATAAGCATTTTTCCTTTTTGGCAGCAATATTCAGGCTATTCAGTGGATTGGAAAAGGCTTCTGCTTCAATTTACTCCTGCAAAAAGCCTCCCGAAACTTTTTGTCATTAATGAACTCAGTCTAAACTTAAATCCACTCTTGTTCCTTGAAAGATATGCAGGAATATTTTTCGTGCCGGTCCACTGGCATTACTGCATGCTGCTCACGGTTCAACAAATCATTATGCCATTTCACGTCAGGAGGGAACGGGATAGTTTGGCATGGAGTCTAACAGTAGGGTATTATGGACTGTTTCAGATGGATAGTTCACAAAGTCTTCCTCCAGCCCACTTCTGGGACTCTCATCTCCCCACTGGTAGGAGGGCTTAGAGAGCTGCTGAGTGAATTCTCTTTTTTTTCACATTGTGATAGTAAAAAAAGAAAGCATACTCCTCTACTAGGGGTGGGTGTAATTGATTTTCAGACAGCGACTTAGAACGTGGAGGATTGTCCTTCCTAATATATAAAGACTCTTATGAAATGAGGACGCTTATGAAATTATCGCATTACATACTTTTAAGAACAAGATCTGGATTAAGACAATGAGTGTAGAAAAAAGTGGAGAGATGGTATTAACTGCAAATTGCAAAATGTGTGTGTGTGTGTCCAATATTTCAGGATCTCCTGTGCAGGCTGTAGTCTAGAGTGTATCTCAGTGAACAGGTGCACTGAGTAGCAGGGGAACCCCATCTGCTAAAATAACCTTCATCAGCACTGCGATGCGCGCAGATTGTGTGCTCTGATTGAACAACCTGCATAAGCAGAAGACATTGCAACTGGACTGGGTCGTGATGTTTTCCTCCATAAACCCACCGCGCGTCAGACACACCTGTCTGGGTTGCAACGGGAGTCTCAATCAAGCCTGCTCTCCACGCAGCCAAAATAGCACATTGCCAGCACACAACATAAAACACCCACAGTCCCAGTGCTTTTTAATCACCGTAATACTCAGCTAGTCTGGTGCTGTGGGTGCTCTCCAATCTGTAAGCACTCCCATTAACAGAGACACAACCTGGGTTGAGTGAGTGCTGCTGTCCCCACTCTAAATGATGCCAATACAGTCCACCCCCCCTTCGGCTGAGATGGATTTTCTCTGTACTCATTGTCTCTGGAGATAAACAACATGAGCTGCATATTGTATTGCATGTATGGATATGCGCAAGTGATATCCATACATATGCGCAAGTGTTCATGTGTAAATATACTCACAACATATGCTATACATACAGTGTGCACATGTGGGCATGTAATATATATTAATATAACTTTACAATAAAATGTTTAGAAGTAGGAGAACGTGCACATAAAAGTGAATATTTTGTTTAGAAAGTTGAATTGTTGTGTTGAATTATATGTTTTTTGTTAGATATTTGTTAATTGTGTGCTGTGTGGGGGGGCTTTTATGTGACTAAGTTTCACTTGCTTGATATTGTTGACCAGGTACTTGTAATATGTGAGATATCAGATATATGTTAAAGAGAAATGCTCAAAATCACAACAAAAAGTATTTAAAAATTGAAAGCAATTGTATTGTTTAACATATTGAGCACTGATTATTATTTCAGCAGAAAACATCTTTCAGGAAAAAAAGGTTTAGACACGAGGAAATGGCCCTAGTGATCCCTGTAATGCGGAAATAAACTGAAATAAATTATTTTGAACATCTATACTGCACTAGGAAACTGGGCATGTTGGAAGTTCCAAAGGGAACCAAAGGTCACTAAAAAATCAGAGAGGTCAAGAGAGGCAAAAGATCTAACACTGGAGAGTCCAACAGTTTATATTTTACTCTCACTTCCTGTAGCTGGAGACTTCTCCATCCTTGACAACAGAATTTCATTAGCACAAATAAAGCAAGTCTATGGGGTCTCAATTAGTGGGGATGGGATGCTCGCTTCTATTGCAGTCCCACTTTGTGATTTAGGCTAAGAGGTAGACCAGTATATTTTTACTAAATAAATTTCGCCATGATAGAAAAGAAAAACGTGCATATTGTGTGTATGGAGTCATCAAAATGGCATAAGTTAATTTACCAAGGTGCTACTGAAACTGATATTGAGGAACTGAAACAGCTGAGATGTTCATAGAATTTACAAAGTCTTTAATTGCATCACCAATCATAGTAAGTTATAGCCTTACAGTGACAGTGTACAAAACATCAGGTGAATCCAGGTGAAAGCTGTGACTGATTTCACCTCTTGAATCCACTTCATGAAGGGGAGGAGACAGCACAAACATGAATCTTTAAGGCTTGAGAAACCCAAGACATAGATTGTGTATGTTAGGAGAATAGGCAAGAAAAATATTTATGCGATTTTGAGTGTGTTCAGAATTGCAGCTGGGTCGGTCAAGCTTGGCAGTGTGTATCTGGAATGGTCCGCCACCCAAAGGACATCCAACCAACAGCAGGCGAGGGCTTAAAAATGGCTCTTTGATGAAAAAGGTCAAAGGAGGGTGACACAAATTGTGCAGGGCAATAGACAGTCCACATTTAGTCAACTGACAGTTCAGGACTGGTCCCCAAAAACCCATAGAATAATGCACCGTGACATGAATGGGCCATGGACGCTGGCTGCTGACCAACAGACAGCACTTCTTTCAGCAAAAAACAAGAACAAGAAACAGCGGTTTGCAGTGGGTTAAAAGATGAAAAGATGCTGACAAGACAACTCGGGTACAGAGATGACCATGAGTCCATGGTGTGTATACTATTGGATGCGGATATGATGGTGCAGGGTGTTCATATTGCAAACGCTGGCCCCCCTGGTAAAAGTACAGCAATGTTTGAATTTCACAGGTATCTAAAAATCACTGCCAATAAGGTGCATCTCTTCCCAGCAGCAGTATATCCATCTGTGAATGGATTTTTTCAGCAGGATAACGCCCCACGCTGCAAGGCTAAGACTGTCCAAGGTCCAAGACTGCCCAGGTCACCAGACCGCAATCCAACTGAACATCTGTGAGATGAGATGGAACAAGAAATTTGGAGTAGACATCCACTACTAGCCAATTCAACACAACTGTGTGGAGCACTGGAGTCAAGATGGGCCAATATACCTGTGGGGCACTTTCAACACCATGATGAGCCCATGCCCTCCAAATTGAGGCTGTTCTGGGGTGCAGTGCAATATTAGGAAGCCGCCCCTACTGTTTTGTGCACTCAAGCCATTTGGCGGCCGCTTTTATCCAAAGTGCCTTACAATATGGCAAGTGAAGTGTACAGTTTTATTGTTTGTTCCCCTGCCAGTCAAACACCTGATCTGGTGGTGCGAAGACCCCTGATCTGCCCATTGAGCTACACTGGACTCCTCTATTTATCCCATCTGCTTTCCCCTCATGACCCTGGCTACATGAGGACAGAGAACAGCCATTAACAGCGGTCTGAAGAGGCACAGACGCCCAATTAGAAGCCTCTTCGGCTCACTCTTCCTCGGCGTTCGACACTGAGGAGCACTTCATTACCACCCGCCTCCTCATGCCGGTCAGAGGCCTGCCCGGGCGCGAGGCCCTGGCACGGCTGAGGCGAGATGGCTGCGAGGCAACAGAATGGCTTCCAGCTGAGCTCACACATAATGCAGCACATTGTCTCAAATACGGGTCCTTCAGGGATGTTCCCAACCAAAATGAGTAACAAGTTGATTAAAAAATGTATTTTATATGTAGGGCAGACCAAAACGGCTGATAATTTTGTTCCACAGTATTATGCCACTCTGTGTACACAGACAGAGATTAACACTATTATCCCCCACGCTCCCATTTAATATTCACCGCATATTATACGCTGCAAAATGGAGTAGACGATGGAGTTGCAGGGGACAAATCACTTTTCCACATCCAGAATAACAACTCATGCTGAAATGTCACGGCATTGATTCTGGCCTCCTTACACAGCAGGAAGCATTAGACTGACGAGGATAAGCACCGCCATTATCGAGAGCAATCAAGTTAATGAGTGTTTAATTGGGAGCGCTGTGCTGTTAGCGTTGCGGCACAGTAAACTGTGTGTTCTCACCTTTTGTGTTGAAGTGCGACTCCTTTGCCCGCGTGATACAGGGCTACTTAAGTATCAACAAGTAAGTGAAAATGTATCAGGGTGAGCAGATGGAGACCGTGGCGCGGGGGGCAGCGGGCACTGACTTCTCACACACAAACTGGCATGTGAGCGCACAAACAGCCTGTCACACACACACATGCCCACACATGCTCACACCTGCCTGGCAGAGGATGAGGACATGATGGATTTGAGGCAGCGGCACATGGCAGGGGATCTAGGGAAGTCAATTTTTAATGACAGAGACACTCCAGTTTGAGGGTACTGTCGTAAATCTGGCCGACACACTGGTATTCTTAACACACTGGTGGTGTGACAAGCTGGGTAATAGAGATGGAGAGACCCACACACAAACTTCCCTACGGATAGGGACTGAGACATTTCCTAATTAAGTCATGAAGCCTCCCCAGAGAGGTCCAGGAGAAAAGCATCACAAAGTCTGACGCTTCTGTATTTTTTTTATCTTTTGTCATTGTAAGCACCGAAGGAGCAATCCAAAAAACAAAAAAATAAATGAATAAAAGACTATAAGATTCATACTGTATAATATAGCATAAGCTTGTGTTTCCCTGGGACACAACCTACTGGATTTGAAGATAACCTAAGAAGAATTAACTCCCAGCTCCAAATCCAAATGAGTTATTAAATAATAAGTATCTTGATGATTCCAAGGCAGTTTAATCGAAGTGCAGGTGGAGGCTGATGGAATACACAATTGGCATAATGACTCAGTGCGTATAATCAGAGAGTTGAGATATGGATAGCTAGCTAGTGCACAGTCCAGCCCGGAGGCCATTAACATGCGCTGCAGACCGTTCACAGCCCCGCGCAGAAAAGAACCTGAACCCCCTCTTAATTAAATTCAGCAGGAGTGCAGGGCGTGTATTCCCCTCTGATGATCCTGCAGAATCATCTTTTGCACCTTCAATTTCCCCCCTCCATCATACCCTCCCATTGTCCTTTCCAGACGTATTATGACTGGAGCTTTATACGCTTCTAGTTCATTTGAAGTAATGATGTGCAGAGGAAAATAGAAATTGTTGCTGGTAAGCTAACCAATAGCCTAAATAATAGGACAAAATCCCTGTAAACAGAGGAAGACCTTATTGGAAATTGGACAAAGGAAGGCAAAAAGGAATACGCACACACACACACACACACACACACACACACACACACACGCACACACACACACACACACAGACAAAATCTTCACCAGATAGAAATGCAATCACTATATAAGTCTCCCTCCCTCTGTTCCCTTTCCTCGATCTCTTTCCACCTCTATTCATCCAACATCCCTGTCCTTATTTCAGTCATGAATGGACTACACCCAGTGCTGGCTGGCCAGTGTGCCACTCCAGGAAAAATGAAAAAGTGCTGCCAATTATCCATGATAATTATAGTGAATAACCTGGGTTTATAATGACAGCAACATTTGATGCCATTTTTAAAATTGGCTGGCTTTCCAAAATGGAAATCATTGATGTGTGA
Organism: Neoniphon sammara; assembly: GCA_900302535.1. NCBI lineage: Eukaryota > Metazoa > Chordata > Actinopteri > Holocentriformes > Holocentridae > Neoniphon > Neoniphon sammara. The sequence goes on along the minus strand of OMKZ01003023.1, from coordinate 28,255 downwards.
CTGCTTTATAGGCATAAATTATCCATAATAAAAAAGAGAAAGGCACATAAGTTGCTACTATGTGTATGTGTGTGTCCAGCCCACTCTGCATACATTATAAACACCGCTGTTGATAATTTTGCCACTTAGCCTTCACAATTGGCTGATTGCCTAAGAGCTCCAATCAAAAGCTGTTTTGAATGCTGATGAAAGGTCTGATTATATTCTTGATCGCCAATTTAGATTTTCAGTTAGAACATTGGAACTGGCCTGGACAACCAAGAAAACACACACACACACACACACACACACACAAAATTCCAATGTTCCAACAGAATTAATATCTTACTAATGTTCACGTGTACGTACAAGTACTGCGTTATCTCTGACCAAATACCTCACTATTGATATTGTGAGGACACTGTAGGGATGACTATGGATGCTTACATAAGATATTAAGATATTTACACACAAGAAATCTGATAAAGAATCATTAGTAATGTGGATATGATGACCAAGCAGGTAGAAGCAAATTATAGAACGGATGGAACGGTCCAAAAAGTCCAGAAAATTACATGCCTTTACTATAATTGTTATTGTGTCATTACAGAAAAGGCCATGCCATGTCACAATATTATGATATCCAAAATCTGATGATATCTTGTCTGGGATTTGGGATGTGGTATGTCTCAATATTGATATAATATTGTTATAATGCCCAGCCCTGTTTTTTTTTCTATGTTGGCCTAAGTGATACATGAAATATCTACCTTTATTCCCACAGCAAAAGTTCTGTAAAAGCAAAGTAGGAAAGTATGTGTGTGTGTGTGTGTGTGTGTGTGTGTGTGTGCGTGTGCCTATGCGTGTGTGTAGAGGAGATTTTGCTTGATTTGACCTGTTTGACACACCGTGACGGACAGGGAGGCAGTGAAAATTGCAGATTCTTAGCTTCTGCTGCTAGGTCTGCCGATATGAGATGAGCCAATCCCGGTGGTCAAAACTGTTCAGCCGGGGCGGTGCTGCAGGAGACCGGGGTCCCTGAGTTCAGTGGCCAGTGGCAGGTAACTGTCAGCTTCCATCACCTAGGGTCCTCGTAAACTGAACTCCTAACCACCTAATCTGACGGGCCAACTGTGACTATGCCAACAAGATGCCCAAGGCAAGCACATTTACGCACAAAAAACTCACCCCTAACCTCCAGTCAACATCACACAGGAGATCGCCATTCAACCCTGTACACTTTGCATCATGTCTTCAATTATCCACTCAATCAAGTTCCTAGCCCATGACAGAGGTTATGGAAATTGATCTTAAAGATAGCTGAACTGCTGTAAAACTTTGTACATGTGAGCATTACATTCTATCTTATTTGGTCTCATATTAGTAAGGTCTGTTAGTGTGTTTTTTTCTAACACAAATGGGCCTGCTGGTGGAACTAGAGGGAAGCTCACCAAACTGATAGGTATCATCCTCTAGCCAACATGAATGTTGCCACAAAATTTCAACTGTGACAGCCACCACTATTACGACAACATTTTCGCCTACCAGTGGCACTAAAGGAAAGGTCATGGACGTACCAGAGTTGACAAGCATCGTCATCTAGCCAACATGATTGATGTGACCAAATTTTATGTCGATGCTAAAATAGCTTTTGAGAAATTAGTGTGCATGATAAAAAAAATTGACCCTGCGTGTTCCGCTTGAGAAAAGATAACAAGGTCACCAAAACTGACAGATTTCGTGCTCTAGGCAACATGAATGTTGTCACTGAATTTCACGGCGATTTACCAAACAGATTTGGAGACATGCCGCTTTGGACATGACTGCTGACTGACTGGCTGGCTGGCTGACCAACCGGCATGGTGACGTATAGGCTCCCGCTTCACAGTGGGGCAAAAATCTGCCGGTGGGATGAGATAATCCCATTTGCTTCCATTGCAGCTTCGCATGTTTCTGGAATTTATCTGAGAAGTATAAATATGTTGAAACAAGGCAGAATGAGGCAGATCAGCCCACTAGGATCAAGAAAATGACACTTGATTCAAGAAAATTCTGGAAACAAGCTGATTAGCAATGCAAAAAAGTGGGATTATCTCATCCCACTGTCAGATGTTTTTACCTTGTTTGAAGAAAAACAAGAATTTAACCAAGAGATTTTTTTTTTGCAGTGCTGCAAAATAGTGGAGTAGAGTGGAATCATCACAAATTGAAATAGCAGAGAGGGGAGTATAAAGGTGCATAGCTCACAGCATCACAAACAATGTTATGGGTTCATATGGCAGATTTGTGTGTACATGGAAAAAATGGAAAATGATTCAAAATGGTGCTGCAAATCTTTCGGTGTCCCTTGGTCATCCAGATCTGGAGGGTGTGCGGCCCGCATGGCCAGCTGGTAATCCACATATGCTTCTGCTCCCTGTCTCCCACCATCTGCTCTTGTCCCTATATTTACAGTGCACAGTCACGCATTCCCTTCTACAGTAGCCTTCCTGTCAAGTTACAAGCTTCTCTATTTCTGTTTTGATTATTTCTGCAGATGTTGTGCTCCAAAGCCAGGGGACTAAAAAGGTTTTCTTGGCAAGAGAATAGTTTTAGGATCCAGAACAAAGTCAATGTCAGTTTTACTGCTTTCAAAATACATCTTTAATAATCAGGTGACAATGTGGCACTTCAACCATGCATGATCTTTATCATCTCCACCTTTAGTATGTACTGCTCATCATATTATCACCCCTTCATTGAATAAAACATATAATAAAGTGAGAGGGCATGCATTTATTATGGCCTCTCAGCGTGTTCCTCCACCATGGCCAAGCATTATAGTGACACACAAATCAAAAACTAGTTCCTATGTCAGGTTTCATTCTGTATTGTGATGACTGAAGTGAGACATCTAATCAAAACTGGGGGAGGCCGAGCGATCCCGCAACCCCCGCCACCAAGCTTCAAAAATGGAACATTTGGGAAGGAGTGTTGGGGGCATCCAAGCGTGAAACAAAGTTTTCTGATGCATAATGTTGTTTTTCAGGAGGTGAAGGACTCACCATAAGGTTCTGGTCCTGGAGAAGGTCTTGTCGACTCTAAAGAGAAATAAATTGACAAAGGATTAATCTTGGCTCCCTCCCCCGCTACGCAACACTCAAACCTGATAAATACTTGTGTAGTCCTTCAGCACAAAGCAAAACGTTCAGCAAGATGTATTCAGTGTCTGCAAATGAGGGATGACACCAGTGTTTTTCATATGAACTGATATTATGAATGGCTTCTCTCTATTCCTGCAACATTATGCACTATTTGTGTATCAGTCGTGGAATATATTTACATTAGAATGTACTGACACTTTTTGTATTTATATCAAATTATTTCATTTATAACATTTTTTATATTTATATTGAAAAAAATGATTGTGATAACTATAGTTGTTTAATTGCCAGTCCTAACTACAATTGTAGTTAGGGCTATATTGTATATTGCATTTTTATTTATATATATATATATATTTTTTTATCTAGACTGTTAAAATGACAAATACATAAAAGGTACTGAGGTTATAGATAACCCTGTATTTTATATATTTTTATATATTTCCCCTGACACTGATACCGAACAATTTCTTATTGAAGATTTAATGGAATGGAATTGAATTTTATTTTATTTATTTTTTAGACAAAATATTAGCAAACTGGAGGATCTCTAAACTCTAAAATCACCACATTCAACTTTGCTTAATCATGAACCATTAGCAACAATAACAATACTTGATCAGGAACCTAAAATGAGAAGATCTGTATGATCATTACGTCTCAGTATTCTGAGCATCACAGACCACAACCAGGCCCCACGAAGACAAATTAATGAGCCACATCTCCCTCCCTCTCGGCTGCCTTTCTTCCTTTCTTCCTCTATTTATCTCTTGCTCTGCCTGCCAGCCAGTTTCTGAGTGCACCCAGAGTGGCATCATCTTGTGGACGAGATGGGCGGCTGGCAGATGTTCAAGATGTTCAGGCAGGCAGAAGTCCAGAGTCTAGAAACGTCTGCATGGAGCAGTGCCCAAATAGTACGGGCACAGTGAGAAGTAGTTAGGGGAATGGGTCAGAGCCAAATGTGACTCATGTTGAAGGAATAAACTAAAAGAGCAAAGATAGCAGGTAAAGCTGACAAGCATAAAATGGATAACAACATCAAAAGAAAATGAGCTCATTGGAAAGAACAAGGAATTGGATATAAGTGTATCTGCTAAATGCATAGAACTTGAAATGATAGAGAGTGCAAGTGAAAATGTGTGTGTATATAAATGAAATAAACTGCAGGAAAAGTGAAGAGAAAAGCAGAGAGTTGAGAACCAGAGATTAAAATAAAAAGGTGGTGTTTAGTTTAGTAGTTGAGTTTATTGGCTGTTTTCCACTGTTGTTGCAGTCTATCCACAGTGGGAGAGCATTGGGGGTGGGCGCTGTCCTTGCGTTTACCCTGCATACCAATCAAGCAGGCCAAATTCTCCTACCTGGATCAATTTCTGGAGCCGTCTCAGAGTAAACGCTGGCTGTGGCCAATCAATCAACTGCTAATCACTGCTTATCCCTTCCTCCCTAAGGCTAAGCCAATCAAATAATTGCCACTGTCATTCAATGCCGACACTCTCACCAGCACCAACTCCATCCATCAATCAACAATAGAATGAAAATACTATAGTGGTAATCAAAGCCATTCTTCTGGGATGAAGGTTAGTCTGCAAACTGAAGGTCATTTAAGGTATATTCTCCGTTCCCTGCGGGGTTACTGGATCATCTGAGTTACCTGTCAACCGCAAAGTAATGCCCCGAGTTGTTCTGATCTTCCCTCTTTCCGAGAAGTCACATTTACCCCCCCGAGTGATGAAAAATGGTGTGTTCAGTAGGTCTATACCATGCATTATGCATGTCGCTGAATGCTACCCTGCCAATAAGCCTACATCCCATTTGCATGCAGCTTAATGCCAATATCAGTCTGGTGACACTAACAGCATGACATAGTTTATTGATGATTCCTTTCCTTACCTCTTTCCATGCAGAACCTTTCAAGATGATAAATGAGACGGACACCGCTGTCAGAAAACATTTGGATTTACCCAGGAAGACTCTGAGTCGATACACTCACTGCACATTTCATGTGATTTACTACCATCTCCATAAAATATTCATAGGGGACCATCTTATTCAGTTTTATAATGATGTATTCAAGTCTTGTGGATGGTTCAGGATGGACTACCACAGAGCATACAGTGTAATCTGAGTCAAGAATACATGATGCACTACTGTAAAATTTAGTAGCATGCCTACACCACTGGGTGGCAAAATAGAGCTGGGTGGTCAGAACAGATCTGGGTAAATTTTGAGTATCTCTATATCCCTGCATGTCCCTTTCTCTGTACTGATATCCATCTGTGTATCTGCTAGCTTTATCCCCTTATCCCTCTTCAGTGGATTCCTGTGTCTCTTTGGATCTCTCTGTCTCTCTTCCTCCCCTCTATTACACCACTTGTCTCTATTGTCAAAATACTGGATGAAACCTATGAGACAGTAGGAGATGATGTAAGCAAATGAAACAGCACACAGACATCACTACAGAGCATCTGGAGTCAAACCTATTTCATGAAGCTTTTGCTATGTACACTCTTGCACAAAACATATTCAAATGGGATAACTGGTTTAACCATCAGCACACTGACACAATACTTATCTAATATGTGTCTTTAACATCTAGTAATCATTAGAGGTTGGTCAATCGCCGCTGCAAGTTCCTCCTGTATTTCTACCTATTATCCTTTCTGTCTTTCTTTGTTTCTAAAACTGCCTTCCCATGTATGAAAATGCATCAGATTTGGAACACAACTTTGTCACCATGTCAAACAACACCCACTAAAGTTTGAGATGTATGAAAAATGGAAAGAAAAGCAATCACACAAGCTACAGCACTGAATTCTTTTGAGGTTGTTGGCCGAAACGAGAGAAAACATTTGCACCTTGGTACCTACACTTAATTATGAAGTCCACCACTAGGTTTTTATCAAAAACTGTTAAACAAATGAACTAGTCCCACATACTTTGCACAAATCACACAAAAGAGCATCTTTAAACCTGCACAAATATTGAGTCCACAGAGCATGAAAATGTCTTTCTGCAAATGGTACTGTACACTGTAAAATGATCTTGCATCATGGCCAACCCTGATGTGAAAAATACTATAAAAATACTATAATACTATAATAATAATAATAATAATATTCAGATTCATAGATGAGATTCCATTGTAACCAATGGAATTTAGAGCATTTTTAACCCTAACCTTCCATTTATTTACTTACTTGCTTATTTATACTTATTTGCTTACTTTTATTGCTTACTTATACTTAAAACTACCCGCTTACTTATATTTACTTAAACTTACAGTAGTTTTTCTTACTTCCTTAAACTAACTTATAGTTAATTATTTACTTGAAGGCCAGCCCCGTCCATGACTGTTTGCAGTGCTACTTAGAAACTATTCCCATTTCACAATAAACACTGACAGTATGTTTGTTGCTGTCAGACATCAGGTAAGGGCGATGCTCCTCTGGTGTGTTTGCTGTCCAGTGTTGAGAATGTAAATATTATGTTGTCAGGAAAATGATGAAACCAAGCGTATCGCTGACTGCTGACACAGGGACACTCTTTGTTTTGGTGTTAACAGCCAAGAGTGGAAAACAGAGTGGAAACATCAGCTACACCTCCATCTACAGAGGAGGCACATGACACTCCCTCAAAGAGAGCACTCACATGGTAAAAGGTAAAAACAATGTGGTTTATGCCTATGCAGCAAAAAGAAAGGCAGGCAAGTGTTTCAGTTTTACCAGAAAATTTAAGGCCATTGTAAATCAGATTATTTTTGGTGGACTAGCACGTAATTTAGCTGATTTCAAGATTTTATGGCAATATGACTCATTACAGGATGCAAGATAGATCCTATGGATGTGCTGGGATGCATCATCAGTGATGTGACCTGGGGTCCTCGGGTGTTTCGGGTCTTTCAACATCAGACACTCTAGCCCAGGCGACCCAGCTGAGATTGATCAGGCCCAAACTTGCATCCCAGCAGTAATCGACCACGGACCTTCCCTCTTAATCCAAAGCCACTTGGGGGCTTCAGTGATAGATCGAATGGCTCTTGTCTTTGCTGTCCTTGTGATGCCACACTGTGTGAGGGCTCTGCGGAGTGAGCGCCCTGCAAACCCCTGACAGCCCACCTCGATGGGCTTGCAGCAAGCGCACCAGCCTTGCTTCTGACACTGTTCCACCAGGTCCTGGTACTTTGTGTGCTTCCTTTTGTACACTTCATCCCTGTGCACATCCCAGGGCACTGTCAGTTCTAACATGATCACCTGTTCTGTGGTGTCTGAAAAGATGACCATGTCTGAGCAGGGCTGTGGAAGCTATGTGTTCCAGGAACCTCAGCTACTTGCCCACATCCACTTTCAGCTGCCAGTCTCTGGCTGTGGACACAAGGCCAACTGTCTTCGTTCTTGGCTTCTCACCAGCCCTCACAAAGGAGATGGTTTTGTTTAGGGGTTGCGTTGCTTGCTGGTGTTGATGGCTGCGGCTACACTCTCAGCAACTGCTTTAAGCACCTGGTCATAATGCCAGTGGTAGCGGACTCCCCCAAAGGCCTTCTGGGCTGCTGGTGAGGAGATGTTCAAGGGGTCCTCCTCTAGTGCGAAGACAGCAGGATGGTGTGTCGCTATTACACCATAAATTAAGGTTTGCCGGGCTTGAAAGGGTTGAATCTAATGGAATCTAATGCTGTGATAGTCTGCCTGCCAGATGTTAGACCAGGTGATCTTCTCCTCCTCTATCAGATGGTGTCTCTCTCTCTGTCCTGGGCTTTGTCCACCTGAGTCCTGGGGAAGTAGCCTATGTCCACTCAGCCTGTTGCCACATTCCCCACCAGGGCCTTCTGCCTCAGCCGTCACTCCAGTACCTCCAGCGCTCTGTCTGCCCTCCATTTCCTGCCCATTCTGCCTGATGATACTTTAGGTTCCCTGGAGTCTCTGTACCGGAGGAAGTCTCTAGTGTGCGACACTATAAACTGTTCAGTGAGACCGCTTAATGAGAGCGGCAGGGTGTTACTGTTTCTATAAAGTGCCGCGCTGTGGGGAAGACCAAGCCACCTGCAGAGATACCTGCTGATCTTTCTCTACAGGGACTCAACTGTTGTTATGGGAACCACATACACCAGCAGAAGCCACAGGACTTGGGGCAGTGTGGTGTGTTGGCAGATCCAACTTACCTACCTCAACCTACCTCAGGTCTAAATCACTGTAATATACTGTCAATTGGACTGTTGATTTGCACTTTACACTTCTCACCGGTTTATCTTTGCACTTTAGGTTAAATTACTGTTAATTGCGGTTAATCTACCTTTGTATGTTACATTTTTGCACTGATGTTCATACTGGCTTCTGCCTGTTTCTACCTCACTCATTACACTTTGCACATTTTTCTCTATCCAGATAATCATTACCATTATAAGCATTATTTTTATATTGATTATACTGTGCATTTATTATCATTCCTCTTATAATTTGTTATTTTTATCTACCATTTGCACACTTGTATTACCCTTGGCACATTTACAGTTGCATTGCATTTTTTTTTTTAACTCTGTAGTTTTACCTTTGTTAAGTATGCTATACCTCTTTCTTACTGTATGTTGAGGAACGAGTACTGCAACAAAAAAATTTCCCTGTGGGGATCAATAAAGTTTTATGAATCTGAATCTGCATCTGAATCAAGCCTTGAACCTACCAGGCAGGCCCAACTTGTGCACTTTGGTGAGCTAGCTCTCAAGGTCTTTCATGGTCTTTCAGGCTGCAGTTGAAGACCTTCCCCAGGCTCTTGACCAGCTGCTCAGTGATGGACGGGATGGTGGACGGAATTACAAGATATGATAAAAATAAAAAGTCTTGACACATCAAACTATCTTTTTCACCAAATTCTCTCATGTAAATGTTTTCATGTGCTTTATGTGCTCTTGAAATCAACTAAATTATCTCTCAGTTTAGTGGGACTATTCCACTTTAAATGGGTTGAATTAAGTTTGGAACTTGGTTTATATAAAAGAAAAACTTCACTTGCTGATTTGGTTTTTGGAGTGCGCTCTAATCACAAAATTGTTTTGAGAGCGTATGAAATGGATTTTACTGACAGCTGAGAGCGGGAAACAGACCTACAATTAAACCGCAGCATGCAATCCTCTACCAGGAAAAACTGAAGATAAATTCCTCCACTTATGCTGAATGCTTTATAAATGGTGTGAAATGCTAGGAATCAGTATCAGACACATTTGCGCAGATAGCCGTATTCATCAAACTTTCTGTGAGCTGGAGAACTGAGAAGAGTGTTTCTATTCAGATTGTAAAGAAGACAATTGTCAAAAGCACCTCATTAATTACTCTACATCAGCACTCTTTCTCTGCAAGGCATGATAAATAAGCGCTATTAAATTCAGTCTGTGAGGGTCCACCTTGAAAAGGAGAGTATAATTTATTACAAAACTGTCAGTGAGTTCAATCTGCATTTTTCTAATTTTTCCCCCTTTTTCAACCAGATCACTATCTGCAAACTTTTTATATATGGTAGTATATACTGAGTCCACATGGTTCTCATTGTCAGCCCAACTCACTGATAGATCACATGTTTATTCCATGGTTTTTGTCAGTTGAGTCTAAATGGTCCTCACCTCAATTGACCCTTAGCAATTTTGCATAGTCCTTTAATTTGAGACCCTAGAATTAGAATGCAGCTTTATGCAAATCATAAATGTTTTAACCTTCACAAATTATTTTAATGCTGGAAGACACTGGCCAACAGTAAATTCAACATCAAATTTAGAGTAAATATCAACAGCTATGGAATAACCCTGAATAAGAGTGAGAAAGAGAGAGTGAGAGAAAGAAAGAGACAAAAACTAAGGTGAAAAGATAAGATTCCTTGCTAAAGATGTGTAGCAGCATCCCAATCTCACTATATAACAGCTATTTTTATGCACACAAGCAAACTGTGAAAAAGCCGGAAGGCAAAGGAGCAGTGGGTGCATCATCACACCATCCCGCTCATCATCACTACGATCAGGTGTGAAACCTGCGAGGGACACTGTAAAAGTACAATGGATTGTGAGCACAACCCTGTAAACTTGCACTTAGCTGGATATTTTCCACTTGCCTTACAGCCATAGGCTGACTTTACTTTCCGGCAGAAAACAAGCCAGCAATAATTCCAAGCCTGTCAAAACACCAGCATCATCTGCCAGCCTCCTCTATGTCTTCAGTTTACCGTCACAAAATACACACCTCATTCGCGTCAAGCATAGCCTTTCAGCTTGTGTTTGTAGGGGCCTTTATAACGAGGCAATGACCTTGCCTGCTCCTTTCTGTGGTTTTTGCTGATGTAGACATTGGATTTTAAACACTGGTGAGAAGATTAAGAAACAAGTTTCTGTCTATCTGAATCAGTACATGAAAAATATTGAAAATAAGCATGGACATTATCCCCTCGGACTTATTTTCTATCTTCTACTGTATGGTATGGTATATATTTTATTCAGTGTCATGCATCAAAACTGCCCAGCCCGCATGGGATTACAAGACACTACATACTTAACAAACAAGACCAATAACAATCAGAAAGAAAGAACAAATATAAATCTAGATCACCTCCATGAATATCAATATCAAACTAAACAATCCTACTTGATGGACATTAAAGCTATAAAATTTTAACTAGGGCCCATCAAAGGCACAGACTGTGCTTTTACCACATCAAAGATAAAGCGCTCTCTTACGCTGTTGGTAAGCATCTAACACAAATTGAGCGAGGTGAAACACCTTGTCTGTAAACAGGTACTGAAGTCAACATTCATCAGACAGAGAAAACAAATTAGGGCATTCTGCAGACACTTTCGGGAAAAGTCTATATCTGAGATTATGATAAAATGGACAATGCAACAAAAAGTGTATTTCATTTTCATCCTCTTCCAGATCACACAGATGACACTTTCTGTTTTCCTCTGGACTCGAGTGAAAACATTTCCACCGCTAGAGGCAAAATACCACATGTCAACTGGGCACAAACAGACCTCTGTGCTCTGGTCAGGTAAAGGGTGACATATGACTCTGGACAATAAACACATTTGATCAGACTAAATGTTCTCAATTCTGGTTTTAATTTGACTAACACTACAAGATAAATTATTTCTGTAAATATATTAGCCTACCCTGTCAAATATTTTCGAAAACTCCCCTGCCCAGCAATAATTGTTAAAAAAAATTCCAACAGAAAATTTGTTTGGTAAGTCTGTTAACGGGCATGTTAATTAATCTGTTCCACAGTCGCAACATGTCACCCTTATGCTACACCTCACATGGCTCCCATCCCATGTCATCACATAGTGAAAGTTTTGGGGCCATTTTATGCACACCCAGAAAACAGTGCATAGCTCTATTTTGAGCTGCCTCACATTTTGTTTGATTAACGTAACCCCAGACCCCTGCACCATAGTCTAAAATAGGACAAAAACAATTTATACAACTGTATATAGGTTTTATAACCAAGATCCCTACGTAACTTAACCTTATTAAGGACAGCTCCTAATGCCCAACTTGCAGAGTCTGATAAAGCTTCTATCCCTGCTTCAAAGGTGAGATAAGCAATAAGTCCTAAATATTTGTCTTGAAATCAATTTGCCTACATCACATAATTTCCTGGTCTGAATTTGCTGCTGCAAAAATATTGCCATATCAACAAGGAAATTGGCACAGAAGACAGTAAACGAAATGCTATAATAGGATGCAATTTCCAGTCTTGTTTTGTTTATGCTCTTTAATAGCAGTTGTTTGCAAGCACTTTGTAGGAATTACAATTGTTATTATCTGCTAATGGCAATTTCCATTAAACTGTATGTGGAAATTATGGTGCGACAAAATAATTTCTCCAAGGACAGATCCAGAGCAAATAAAGACCACTGATTTGATGGCCAAAGTCTGGGCTTTATCCATTTCAATTTAAAAGTCCTTTGCCTGCTCCCTTATTCATTAGGCATTAATTTCCCTTGGGAGACTTCTTTTCAACAACAGGGCTTTCTAACAACAGAAACAACTTTCCAAGGAGTTTGCTAGATAGATGTGCATGTGAGAAAAGAAACCAAATCCATTAGACACCAAGTGAAAAGAGAAACAGTGAGAAAGCTCATTCCTTTTCTCCATGAGCCTAGAATTTAGAAAAGAGAGCTATAAGCTTGCAGGGAGTCAGGGCCGTGGCAGCCTGGATGTCAGGGAAACAGGCTTGTGACTGAAAGATTCAGTCCTGGAGGGCTGAGAAATATTTCAGCAGAGAAAGTTAAAGTGATAGTTTAGATTTTTACACATATAGTGGTATTTGCTGTTCCATGCGAGAGTAATAGCTCTTCCAAAGTTTGACCTGTCAACTCCCCCCCTGTCGTGAGAACGCGTGCTTCAAGTGTATTTCTCCGAAATGAATGCGGATACAGGCCCGAAAACAACATGATTTTGAGCAGCGACCCACAGCTGGAAAAACGTGTGGAAGGATGCACAACAACACACGGTTGTTACTGAATCATTATTGGCACTCTTTCTCATTCCAGCCCTCTTGCTTTGAAAATGTGGAAACTGCTTTCTTAAAGAAGTAGTCCCCCTGTTTTGGAGGCAAGGGGGTGCAGGTTGGTATTATATTCACTGGAATGTGTTCTGAGGGCAGCATTGCATCTAACCCTAACCCTCTAACCCTAACACTAACCCTAACCCAGACGCTAACCTTAGCCTTAACCCTAAACCATGCAATGCTGCCCTCAGAACATATTCTAATAAATATAATACCAATCTCCCAAGGGGACTGGAATGAGCAACAAATACCACTATATGTTAGACAAGCTGAATGATGACTGAACGTTCTTACTAATGTGGGCAGCCATACTTAACCATCCGCTACTGTTTGGCCAAACTGCTAAACCAGATTGAGTGCCAAGTAACAAGGTGTCATTGAGGATTCAGGTAGTTTGAAGGACAGCACATATTTCATTTTAAAAGAAAAAAAAAATCACTGGGTTTCAGACGGACGTGGCCAGTGAGGGCATGACGATGTAAGCACATTATGGCTTCCAATTACCCAGAGTTAGATAAGTTGCCTTTATCTTTCTTGACCTGAACTTTAATTCCATGAAGGGCTGTTATAACCTGCTAATCAATGTTCAGTGTCCAGGCACAGTGGCTCTGAACTGCTGAAATTGTGTTTCTAAGTGTACAACCTCGCCATCTCAACAGAACTGAAAAGATTTTGTGAGTTTCTGTGTCATTTTTGACTGGGAACTCACCATTTCACCACTGATATATCTGAACAATTTGGGGTTTAGATCATTTCAGCTTGTTAGCTAGCTAACCAGAATACTCTAAGAGTCACTGTCCTATGGTTAAGGTATGGGCCTTGAGTCATGTCATCATGAGACGAATAGGGCTTTCCTACTGGAATTCCTTCAAAATAATTAATGACATTTTGACCTTTGTTTGTAGGCTATATGAAAAAAGAAAGATTCAAGCAATTTTTAATATAATTGATAACATCAGTGTAATTTGAAAAACAGATGGCTGATGGATAAGTGATTAGCCACCTGTGACAGCCCACTGTACATGACCAGAGGCGTACTGATTCTCCCCTGTCCTTGTGTTATCATCCTTGAACAAAGACAGCAAATCAGCAGACACGGTACGTAACTCACCAGGTACTTGTTATGGCTCAGAAGCAAGCCAGAATGATTTTAGTTGTAATTTTAGTCTGACACCACTCACAGAAGCTAGCTGTGATGCATTTAAAGTGAGCAACAGTATTAGTTTTTTGTTAGTAAAATAATTATTTCACATTGAGAATGGCAGACAAAAACATCCAAGTTTTAAACACCAGCTTTTAAAGGAATGCTCAAACTTTACCCTTTTTTTTGACTAACCCAGACTGAGACAAGATGTTCAATACCATTTTTACCACTGTACGTCCACTGGTTTGGTTCCAATGGTTAGCATTTCATGTTAGCTTAGCATAAACACTTGAAGTCTACAGGAGTCAGTAGCCTAGCTCCGTCAAAGTGAAAAAAACAAAAACAAAAAACAAACTTAGAATATCTCTGAAGCTGTCTTATTTACACAATGTATTGTGTGTTACACAGTAATGAAATACGCTTCTCTGAATTTTTTTTTTTCCCCAAACGGGAGTCATTTTAAGAGAAGTTAGATGGTAGGAACTGTGACTGATGAACACCCATGTTCAGCAGTTCCTACCTTGTATAGTTCCTACCATCTAATTTCTTCTAAAATGACCCTTTTTTAAATGATGTACATTTCAAATAGGCATTTTGCTGTAACGTTTATTTTTTTCACTTTGACAGAGGTATGCTACTGATACCTGTAGACTTCAAGTCTTTATGCTAAACTAACACAAACTGTTACCCATAGGAACTGAAGCAGTGGATGTAGAGAGATCAAAACGGTATCAAACATCTTGTCTCACTCTGGGTAAACTGGAAAAGGATATCTTGCCCAAAACATCAGGGCATTCCTTTAAACCCTGTGTATTTTCTCCATAGAGAAAATGTGTTTGATCTGGAATTCCATATTTGGGGAAAGCTTTGTGCTCAATATGACTTCTGAGTTCTGTTTGTTCAGAGCTGGCTCCTCTCAAGCCATGAAGTAGACACTTGGCAAGAGTGTCAAGGTCTAAAGACAAGTCATGTGCATCACTGTGACCTACATATTTGAAAATGAATCTACCTTTTTAGACAATTTACTTTACTTACATTACTGTGTTGACCTACATCCACACCAAATTTTCTCCTCTTTTTCTAGCTCAGTTATTTTATATTTAGACATAATTTTCACCAGCCAATACACCAGTGAACGGTTGCTAGGAGATTTGTGATTTGGTCTATAAAAGTGGAAACATACCTTATAACTTATTAATTTACCAAGAAAAGCAAATACAACAAGTTGGGATGTTTTCTAGAAATTCAGTCAAGGAACTGAAGCTAGGAACAGATGAGTAAAACATATATCGTTAACTTTAAGCATAAAACCCTTGTATCACAGGCCACTAGAATGAGAGCTGTTCACAGAATGGAACAGGAGAGTGCAATAGTGAAATAAAATGCACTCTCAGAGTTCAAATGGAGGTCAGGGTGTGGGCGTGCATTTCAGTGCATGTGTTTTTCCCAGAATCCCACTTTTTTTATTCTTATTATTTCTGTGCACTATCCCAAAAATGTCACAAAACATCTTTGTAATCTGAGGGATTTTTGCTGTTCCGAAATTTAGTTTGCCCTACACAAGAGTTCCTACTGTAATATAATGTTGGCCAACAGCGCTCAGCCTAGCTTTCAACCCCATTCCAACCAAGAAATGTCAAATTGAGCCTCAAGAGTGTTTTTTTAGGCAGATTTGGCAGTGCCCATGAGCAGCAAAAACATTTGAACTGATATCAATGCCTCATGAATTCTGGTGCAGTTTGCAGTGTGTGGCTGAGTGGCTGCATGCTCACAAGCCAAAAGTCTCATCGTTTTTTTTTTTTTGTTTTGTTTTTTTACTCACTTTTGAACTTACATCCCAAAGATTCACATCATGGCTGCCGCAAAAATATCACAAACATACAAGCAAAGCTGTAACTATTCACATATACATATCTTTCAGAACTATTAGTGGAGCTCCTTCTCTCTTTGGCACCCTTCCTTCAAGCTTGTTGAGATGTATATGACTCCCAATGCATGCTATCAAAGTCAGTACACAGCACTATTCAGTCTTCAGTGCTATATGCAAAGTATACAGCAAGAGGACTTCAGTGACAATAGTTTTGCTAACTGCTCCCTTCTTAGTTCCTCAGTGCACTTCCTAAAACTAATGTCTACACAAAACCTTTATTTAAATTCTCTCTCATACAAACAGATGACTGTGTTGCCCACATTAAATTGTGTTTCTGAGAATGGGACACTACATTTGATGCTGAAAAACAACTTATCCAAACCAGCATACTCCCATAAGAACTTATATTCTGCTGAATAGTGTGCTCTGTCTCCCCAGCAGGTCTTGAGGTCTCACAAAAACATGCTGGAACAGGTCACAGTGACCGAGACACTCAATAATCATCCCATCGAGCCAATCAAATGAACCGCAGCAATCTTTTAAATCGCTCCCTTTTTATCGCTTCACACGTTCGTCCATCGACCTCATTATTTTAGCATCTCAGGAACTTTTTTTTTTTGCTATTGATGGTTGAAGCACCTAACAGGGACAGGCGGGTGT